>RPFO01000059.1:2390567-2418067 GCA_009746045.1 Mesostigma viride
ATGGATGGATGGATGGATGGATGGATGGATGGATGGATGGATGGATGGATGGATGGATGGATGGATGGATGGATGGATGGATGGATGGATGGATGGATGGATGGATGGATGGATGGATGGATGGATGGATGGATGGATGGATGGATGGATGGATGGATGGATGGATGGATGGATGGATGGATTAAAAATTTAATTAAATTATAACATGCCTCCGTTGGGGGGTCATGTAGCACATATTCCTTGATGGTACGTGGTGGAAAGGAGAGAGCCGCGTAATCGAACTATCCTAACGCTAAGCTACCTAGTCCAGAAAATCCTAACTGCCCTACTCGTCAAAACGCCTCCTCCTCTTGGGGGGAGGGGGCTTGCCCACAGGGTCGGGCGTGTGAGCCTTGACAATCTTCTGCCACCGCGTCTTGTTCTGCATGGCAGTCCAAAGAAGGGAGAGAGAGTGGATGCGGTATTCAAACTGGGCTGGGACCAGTAGGTCATCCAGCAGCACCTGTACGTAGTTCGTGACATGTTTCCCTACCCTTTTGGGAATGTGGCTTGGGGCCAGGCCAGGTCAGAATGTGCTGCCCTGGCTCAGGCCAAGCCGCTGGGGGCCTGCCAGACCAAGGGCGGTGTCGACCTCGCTAGTGCGAGCAAGGTGTCCTACAAATGCTATCCTACGCTGTCTAATCTCGTCCGAAATACGAGGCATGCCCTGATACAAAGACTCTGATGACGGGCGCTTGGAAAACCCTACGTTCAAGACCTGTCGGAGCATCCTGTAAACTGTGCCGTCCAGCCTAGCTGCCAGTGTGGGTGTGAGTGTCCACGCCTCGGCGCCATACGTGAGCACCATGAGGACGAGGACCTTGAAGAGCATGCGCTTGCGGTGGTCGCCCAGGCCCTTGGAGCGCCAGTAGGTGTTGAGCGAACGGAGCCTAGCCCAGGCCAGGCCGATGCAGGTGTCCACATCGTCGGCGGTGTCAGGGAGCCAGCTCCCTACATAACAGCTTGAAGCGATCGCGGAACGGGACCGTCGTCCCATCGAGCAGGCGCGGCAGCGGCGGTTGACTGGAGGCCCCAATCACCATCGCCTCAGTTGTGACACTAATCTCCAACCCCACCGCCCTCGCCTCCAGGCCCAGACAGTCCATGCAGCCAGGTCTGAATGTGCTCGGGGCGCGCGATGAGGGTGGTGTCATCCGCATAAATCAGGTCGGCCAGGCGGTAACCAGGTCGAACCCCGCCATGCTCTTTCTCGTTAAGGATGTCCAAGCCTGGCTCAAACCCCTTATAAGAGCAGTAAAGCGCGCACGTGCTCGGCGCATGACGTGATCCACGACAATAATGAACAGGTATGGGGACAGGATGGATGGATGGGGACACGCAAACCTACCGGTCTAATCTATATGTACAACATCAAGCCAACAGTCTATTATTTGTAATTGCCCATGTGCATAGAGACAACCGATGCCGGTTTTTTACGGTGACGGCCTGACGGAATGCAATATACGAGAATGCTCATAACTTTTGATTCTGGTCATGAAATTACACCGGGTTGGTTGCAATAGAATCGTCTTCTCAAGGCGAACACGTTTATATCATTTTCGGCTTGCAGCCATCGCCCCAGATTTCGTAAGCTATCAGAAAACTCGGCACAGGCGGAGTTCGTCTTTTCCGGATCCGAGCTATGGCGGAATCACAGCCAGCAGCCTCCCATCCTCTTGCAGATGGGGAGGAAACCGCGCCCAGCACCATTTTGCAGCTGCTCGCAGATGCGGAAACCTTAGCGACGCAGCCACCGGCTGACGAGGCGGCCATTAACCCCAGTTCGATTCCGGTCGGATTCATTTGCAGATCGCGTTTTCCGCGTTTTCCGCGGCCCGGCACTGAACGCAAAGGTTTTCACCTTTGCGGAGTGTCTGATCAGAATATACGCTTGGCTGATTTCGATAGTACCGGCTACGCCCCCTTCTAAAGAAG
Organism: Mesostigma viride; assembly: GCA_009746045.1. Taxonomy (NCBI): domain Eukaryota; kingdom Viridiplantae; phylum Streptophyta; class Mesostigmatophyceae; order Mesostigmatales; family Mesostigmataceae; genus Mesostigma; species Mesostigma viride. The sequence goes on from RPFO01000059.1 coordinate 2,392,542, forward strand.
GATTCAGCCGTGTTCAGCCCGTCTCACGGTGCGAGACTGAACAAGTCTCGCGTGCAGACACGTGTGTAGTACTCCTACACACAGATCTCGAGTGATTTATCTAGTACCAAATTCGAAAGGCTTGCATCACTCCCCGGAAAGGAGAACTTTTGCGGATGACTGTAGGTGTAAGTTGGCGATGCCATGGTAACCGGAGACGTCCGTCCTATAGTCAGCAAAATTGGTGCGAGAGGTCCCCAGTTCGATTCCGGTCGGATTCATTTGCAGATCGTGTTTTCCGCGTTTTCCGCGGCCCGGCACTGAACGCAAAGGTTTTCACCTTTGCGGAGTGTCTGATCAGAATATACGCTTGGCTGATTTCGATAGTACCGGCTACGCCCCCTTCTAAAGAAGGATTCAGCCGTGTTCAGCCCGTCTCACGGTGCGAGACTGAACAAGTCTCGCGTGCAGACACGTGTGTAGTACTCCTACACACAGATCTCGAGTGATTTATCTAGTACCAAATTCGAAAGGCTTGCATCACTCCCCGGAAAGGAGAACTTTTGCGGATGACTGTAGGTGTAAGTTGGCGATGCCATGGTAACCGGAGACGTCCGTCCTATAGTCAGCAAAATTGGTGCGAGAGGTCCCCAGTTCGATTCCGGTCGGATTCATTTGCAGATCGCGTTTTCCGCGTTTTCCGCGGCCCGGCACTGAACGCAAAGGTTTTCACCTTTGCGGAGTGTCTGATCAGAAAATTAACGCCCCCTCCAAGCGGCATTGCGCCGGACCAGCGGACGAGATGGATAGCCAGGTCCCTCCGCCATCGGCTGCTTTTTCCAGCGAGGTAATCCGTGAGGAACCCCCCCTGGACGACGCTATCAACGACGCTGCCTTTAACCCAGCGTCTTTCATGCCCGCGCAGGCTGTATCCGAGCACGAGTTCTTTTCGCTTACCGCCGAGCAGGCGCAGGCCATCCTGCGCTACATGGCCGCCCACGACCTCCAGCTCTTCGCTCCTGGCAGGCCAGGCGACACCATCCCATGCAGTGGCAGACATTGCCGAACTGGATGAGCCACAGCTTCGACTTTCTGTATTCTTGAGCCATGCGCAGGCCCCAAGCCTCGATCCGGGCACTCATTGCCGCCTACCAAGACGCCGAGCAAGGCCCCGCCAACACTCCTCGTGCTTCCCCGGAAGCCGACCTGCAACAGCTCAACCAGAAAGTCGCGCGGACATGGCCGCCCAGCTAGGTGACCTGTCAACTGCTCTGCGCCAGGACACCGCCGAGCTACGCACCAGCATGGCTAAGGTGAAGGCAGCCCTGGCCACCTCCGGCGGCCCAGCAGGCCGCGCCCAACCGCCTCCCAGCTATGCAACCATGGTGAAGCAGGCGGACATTGCTAACATGATGGCGCCGACGCAGCCTGCACGGAGGGGGCCAGTGGCCCACAAGACCGCAATTGAAGACGACCAACGATCACGCAGTATCGTGGTACGTTACTCTTCGAGGTCGCGGGTCCTCAAGAAACGGACCTGATGGTTGCATGAACCCCTGCACCGGAACCTCATCGTGGGCCTGCTTCATTTGGGCAATGACCGCATCCGCATTCAGAGTCGGCAGCATGGATCAGCAGGCCAACCTGGCCCCATCCGGGCCGACCTTCACGAGTGTTGCCAGCAAGGTGAAAGTCCTGCACACTAGGAACTCAATTTCTGAGAAAATTCTCAAAACCCCTCAATTTTCTCACCCCTTTGAGAATTTTGGTGAGAAAAGTGAGAAAAATCTCAATTTTTTTCCGCAAACGCTAGGCAAAAAATCTCACCAGGGTGAGATTTTGGTGAGAAAAAGGGGGTTTTGGTGAGATTTGGGTGAGAAAAAACCCTAAAGTGAGAAAAAAGGTGAGAATGGGTGAGAAAAAGTGAGAAAAAGTGAGAAAAAGTGAGAAAAGTGAGAAGTTTCTCACCAAGAGTATAACACGAGAAAAACCATGAGTCAACATGGTGAGAAATTTCTCACCAAGAGTGTAACACGAGAAAAATGATGAGCTTTATTTCATTAAGTCCTTGACGTGAAAAAAAACTCAACCACTTTGATATGCATTATAGCGCACAAAGGTGCAATATAGGGTTATCAAACAATATAAAACAGCACATCATTCCATAAACAATGCTGTCATGCCCAAATTAAATCAAATGTCATCTTCTTCAGAACTGCTGTCCGAGGGGTTGCTTGCATCAACATCATCTTCTGGTGACATAGTGTCATCCCCACTAGTGTCGCAATAGTTCACAGCTTTACGCTGCCTTCCACTGGCCCTCTTTGCCATAGGGACCTCCTCAATTACAACGGTGGGCTGGCTAGGTCCAGCATCTGTGGGAGCACCACGCTTGCGGCTGCGCCCTCGAGCAGGTGCCTTGCCAGCGCGGCGCACCACATCGCCATCACCTAGGTCTGCCGCTGCCACCTTCTACGTTGAACGTTGTGTCAGCACAGCGATCTCGCCTGCATTCAAACAAACGCACACCGATAACCCAGCAAAGAGTATTATTATTGCAAGTATTGGTTATTAAAAAAAATAGAACAGATACAACACAGGACGCTTTTACTGGCGGCAAGATCATGGCACCCGGATGGGTAAAACCAAACAAACTAGATATTAATTACTAGGGCTGGCTTTGTGACAGTAAAACATGATTGCATGGCTAATCCCAAGGCGCCTTTCAATAGGACTGAATTAAAATAACCAAAGCAGACGGCGTAAGTAGCATTTGCAAAAAACAAGGCTCACCAGTAGGCCTCGTCGCCATTCGCAGGGTCGCTGTAATCAGCCTTGGGAAGGGCATCTTTTACAGCTACCAGCAAATCCCTTGCCGCGTTGTGTCAGCACAGCGATCCCCCCTGCATCCAAACAAAGGCACACCGATAACCAAGAAAAGAGTATGCAAATGTGTAGCCTTGTTCATTGAAATTATGGCTGGCTTACGCAAAGAGCGACTGTAAGATGACCTATACAGTGGGGCCGGAAACAGCTTGCTTGATCAGGGCGTGTTTTTCGAGCTTCACTGGCCGGGAGTGTCTAGTGGTGAGAACCATTGCTGCGATCGCTTTCCCACCATTTACGAGGAAATACCCGCAAATGAAAAACCACTGAAACGGTCTAGCTAGTCAGTCATTACATTAGCCACATGCCATCATGCATGTTTCCAAACGTCCAAGAACTGCACACGGTGCAAATGCCATTTGCAGTGCAAAAATCCAGAGGACACGACCTCATTGCTTCATATTTGTATGCAGAAGAATAAAAAAGTAACATGCCCGCCAGTGTACAGCCATACGCAATACGCAATCGTACGGGGCCCATGGGTATGGTGTATAATACGCCCATACGGGGTATAATACGCAAATCATACGGGGACTCTTGAAAATGCTGTTTTTTGCATGGTTCAGGGGGTTCTTCAACATTCTGACCAATCAGGCATGTTTTTTTTGTGTTCTTGCAACACCACTTGCCTTTATTTAACACATCATCACATAATATTGCCGTTGCCGTCGCTGCATGCCTACAAATACAAGCATTGTACATCTGTTGTTATTAATAATGTCTGTAAATAGCACACGGTCAGTCGGCCAACTTGCCAAAAGTAATAAGACATTGTGCCAGAAACAGACATCTTGCCTACTCGTGGTAGGCCACCATGCAATATTGATCTACATGAAGCAAGAATCCATACGGGCTGCCAACAATGTGGCTAGCGTGCAGGATACCATGCATGCCAGCAACCCGACCCAGCTTCCCTAAACCATTAACACATATGGTATGGTGGCTGGCTAGCAGCAGCCTGCATGGCTAAATAAGGCATTTATGTGCATCGCGAGTCACACCAAATACCCCGCAGCCTGCGACGTAATGCCTCCGGCGGCCTCTTGCACTCGATCGCTCACTCTTGCCTCCTTCGCGTACGTAGCGCCAATGATATGGCGGGTGCTAGCCTTGCTCGGGTGGTACTTGGTAGAACCCGAGAATTTTGCATCCAAAAGTGTGCACGTCACTTAGCTTGTAGTTACCTGTCGGCTGCCCTTTCTTGTTGAGAGTCTGTTCTTTCACGATGTGTGTCCAGACAGTCTCGAATACGGCCTGCATCTCGTCGGCCCAGTCATCATCGTGTTCCATATAGACCCACACCATCACCGTCGCTATAGCCATGGTGCCTGGATGTCAATTGTGCTACGATTAAATGTTAGGTGCCAGATGCGCGCCCTTGTTGGCAGACAACATAACTTCGTCACCTAATTTCCTCGTCCTTCGTCTCCTAGACCCTAGTCCGACACGCAGCAATCTGCAGCAATGCACGTACAGTCGTACATGCACGGCCAGCTTGGCACCTGCATGTCGTTTATTTGTCGCGGAGTTCCAGGTCGCCTAGATACAGTCTAGTTCCGGCTCCACGTGCCGTCCAAAATGATGCCAGAAGCTACTTCGAACGCGGTTCATACGCAAAAAATACGCAAAAAATACGCAATACGCAAAAAATACGCAAAAAATACGCAGTGCGTATTTTTTTTCCCATTTTCATACGGAAATCTTGCGTATGGCGTATAATACGCGCCATACGGCGTATTATACGCCGTATGGCTGTTCACTGGGACCCGCATGCATAAAGGGCCTGAATTCTGATGCGGGCCCAACGGCAGCACCGCCAAAGCAGATCGATAATTAAGGGCCCGCAGTCTGATGCGGGCCCCACGGCACCACCGCCATAGCAGAGCTCGAAGGTCGTGGTGCGCGTGAAACGTACGTATGCCCTTTGTCGGTAGGTGCCGTTGGGGTCAAATTGGGTGCCGCCAAAATCGGGCCGACGCGTCAATAGACTGAGGCCGTCGATGAGTGCCATCATGCGGCTTGGGTCACTTCTGTTGGAGAACTTTACCTAAGTTAACTTAACGCAAACCACTGGTCGCCCGCGTCAGGAACCGGCCCAACGGCTCTCCCGCAACAGAAAATTACGCGGCATACTGCATAAGTCGTCGGATTGTTACATTTCGACGGTCAAGATTTCATGATGAGGTTTGCGTTCAATTTGCCGCAGTTTGCCGCCATGCAGAGAAAGTAGTCGTTGGACTCGTTGCCCACGATGAAACACAATCAAGCAAGCCGTTTCCGGCCCCACCGTGTAGGTCATGTAGTCGCTCTTCACGTCAGCCAGCCGTAATTTCAATGCACAAGGCTACACATTTCCATCTCCATTCATATTCATAATCCTGCACGACTCGAAAACGCGGACAAGATAACGGCAGGCTCGAGCTACCATGGTCCGGATTCTCCCGATTTCTGGCCTGCGCTGGTTGTCTCCTTGATATTGGCAACTCTCTCCGGTAAGAGATTTTCCGCAGTTTGGCTGTTTCGAAACGTTAATTAAGTCAGATGCCTTCGGATCAGGAGACTCACACAGCCGCGAAATCATGCCAAAGGTCCTATGTTCGATCCCTTGCCGGGTAGCTTCTGAGCTTTCTTATTTTCTGTGTTCCGCGGAATCTCAGATTTGGGCCGCTAGCGTTTTCACGTTTGTTGCTTTCTGATCCGACGACAACGTTGTGCCTTGCTCGTGTGACATCTGGCGCATGGTGTGATTCATGTGTATGGTGCTGCCTTGCCAAATGGGGCTGCTTTGCCATAAGAGTGAGTGTTGGGTCATAAATCGTGTTCTACACATTTGCTGCATGGACCGTTGGGTGCAGGTGAGCTCTTTCTTAACTCGTAGAATGGTGATGTCTATGTCAAGGATCTGATATCTTTTTTTTCTCTTGCATATTGTGTCGCGGTTTGCTTGGATTCATGCAGGCACCACGAGAATGAAATGGGAGCGGTTGCTATGCAGTGTTGATTTCCTTGTATGCCTCTTACTTGCAGGTAAACTGGACCGCCCAGGAGGAAGCTCGTGGTGGGAGGACTGACAGTGAGGATGGCATGCAATGACGATACCATGTCGTCGGCGTCGAGCGTTGCATCACCATCCAAGGTTAGCTGCACTGCTTTCATTTTAGGGGGAATTATAGGTGTCATTTTTTTGGCATTTGAAGGTATAGATGTTGATCTGCAAGGGCCTGTTTTTTTTTCCCCCTCTTGCATGCATGGATGTGTGGAATTGTATGTTGCTTGGTTTGATTTGCCATACACAATTGCTGCATGGATTTTTAGGTGGTGCTGAGCTCAAGATCCTTGTAGAACGCTTACGTCTATGTCAAGGATCTGATTTCTTTTCCTCTTGCATGTATTGTGTCGGTTTGCTTGATTTCTTGCAGGCACCACGAGAGTAAAATGCAAGCGGTCCCACTTTCAAGTCAGCATGTGACGCCCTGTCGAGCGGCCCGCTTTGTTCTAGCTAGCTGCCATATAGTATTTGATGAAAGGCATTGAATGCCGAAGATGTCATTAAAATTATTATTATTGTAAACCCACATTAAAATTATTCAAACATTTAATGAAAAGATTTTGACTGTTCGTGCTGTTTTGAACAGTGCGGTTGTTACTGGCACTGCCTGCATGTGGCTGCCAGCATATTGCATTATGGCTGTGTTTCTCAGCGCTGTGTTTTCTCACTTTTCTCACTTTTCTCACGTCCTGTTTTTCTCACTTTTCTCACTTTTCTCACTTTTCTCACGTCCTGATTTTCTCACTTTTCTCACGTTTCACACCTCCCGTTTTTCTCACTTATCTCACGTCCTGTTTTTTGAGATTTTTCTCACGTTTTTCCCCTTTTTTCACCTTTTTGGGGCAATCTCACCCGGGTGAGATTGCCCTTTTCTCACCCATTCTCACGCATTTCTCACCCTTTTTTCTCACCTTTCTCACCCATTCTCACCCATTTCTCACCCTTTTTCTCACCTTTCTCACCCTTTTTCTCACCTTTTCTCACCCATTCTCAAAGCCGAGTTCCTAGTGCAGCTAGGCCCGCAAGCTCCTGGGCGGGCAAGGCAACCCCAGCATCGACGATCTACTCTCTCCAGCACAGCTCGTAATCAAGAACGGCTTGCTGGGCAGCGAGGCAGCGGTCCAGGCCAGGCGCGACAAAGTTCGCACCTACGTCCGCCTTGTCAACGACATCCCCGTTCTTTTCATCGACGGGAAGCACACGGACGTGCCAGCTCGATCCTATGTAACAAGCGGCACTTAAGCCACGCTCCAAGCCAGCCCCAGCTGCATCGTCGTCCTCAACGCACGTCCCCGGCATGGAGGGCGCCCGGTAAGGGCACACCCTTGCGGCCTCGCGGTACAATAGGCGTTGGGCACAGCCTTTATTAATAATAAACAAGCCCCTTTCCATCCCCATGTCGCACCGTGCGAGCATGATCAGAATGCAAGGTCGCCAGGCACGCCAAGGTCAAACCTAGCTCCCGCCAATTTTCCAGCCTCACTCGCCTCCTGGCCCGCCTTGAGCGGGATGAGGCTCAGTCGACACGCCAGCGACGCCAGCCAGGACGGACTGAGGACGCATATCCGCCCTGAAAGAAAGACTCCATGCGTTGAAAAGCATTAACCCCAATCGCCACCCTCCCACCCCCCCACCCCCTCCACCCCCACCCCCACCTCCAGCACTACCCTTCTCCACCCCCACCTCCACCCCCACCCCCCCGCTGATAGTGCATTGCATTGCAACGGCCCGATTCTTGGTATTGCTAGCTTTAATCTGCGCACCCTCCCTGCAGATGGCTTCTCAACGAGCAGCGGCACCCCAGCACGTCAACGCGTCGACGAGCTGATCGCCTTGTCTGCCGACAACAAGATCGCCGTCCTCGGGGTGCGGCCAGGAGCATCGGCGCACCATCGACCCTCAGCAAGGCGGGTCAAACAGGCTTATGGTCGACGACCTCCGCGCGGGCTGGCGGTTCCATTATGGTGTCCAGAGGCGCCGCCGCGCCGGGTCAAGGTGATGTGGGCCTCCTGTGCTCACCGGCAGCATCAGCTCACCTCCAGTCCATCGTGCTGAGATCCCCGCATGTGCTAGTGGCCACTTTTTCTGCCACGTACTGAGGGCCATTCTCACCACACGCTCACCGTTATCGTGGGCTTAGTATGCGCCAGTGCATGCGGGTCGAGCTCAGGCGGAACGTGAGGCCTTCTTCAGTGCCCTCAAGGAGGAGGAGGCCAGCATCCCAGCTCGGCACTTCCTGGTTATGCTGCTCGACGCCAACGCCACGCTGCCAGTTGGCACTGGAGGCGCTCAGTACTCCCCCTCCAACAGGACGGCCAACGGTAACATGGCTCGCTTTGCGGATCGATCTGTTGGCAGAATCTGCGCTGGTTGCATGCAATGCTTCTTTTGCAAGCCCCGCCCAGCAGCTTGCCACCTTTTGGGGGCCGTCGGATCGGGTGACCAGTGTGCCTCGACTATCTATGATCTGCGTACGCCGGGCTCAGCGCCCCTCAGTTGTCGATGCTGGCGTGCTGCAAGATTCTGTCAGCACGGTGGAATCTGATCACCGTCTCGTGCCGGCGCGCGCATCAGATTGCGGTTTCCTGGCGTGAAACCGTCGCGACAGCTGGCGCATCAGCCAGATCTCAAGGTGCTCAGGATTGTACTGAAGGATGCCGACAGGATGTCAGCATGGAGGAGCAGGCCGCTAATAATGACGCACCGGGACGAATTCCTGGCAGTCTTCAACGCCACTGAGGGGCCGAGTCGCCAGCAGTTACACGTACGCCATTCCGCCCCCAGGTGACTTTTCAGTGATCCTCCGCGGTATCGCTGCCAAGTACCGTCTGGCTGCCCGCACCCTCCCCTCCTTGCCTCCGCGCCGACAGCTTGCTGTCCACCGCCAAGCACCGACAGTGGTCGCCGCTACGGGCAGATGCTCCCGGCCGCAACAGGGACCCGACCGCCAAGCCTAGGCTGCAAGCGGCTCTGCCGGTCGCCTACGAGCAAGCCGAGAAGTCCGACGCTCAGCAGATGGTCAAGGACCTGCGCAACAGCCAGCAGAAGCACGACGGCAAGGGGGCCTGGTTCTGGTACAAGCGCCTCGCGGACACCCGGACGGCCTCGGCCGGCCCCGGCCACCGCCACAATGTTCCCGGCGCACCGGCCGAGCGGCTTCGTACCTGGGCCGCGGCCACTGCCGAGGTCTTGGGGACAGCTGCGCCGGCCCCGCCCCTGCTATACCATGCAGCCCGCCGCCGCCCGCCCGGCCGCCCTGGCAGGCGGCCCAGCCGGACCCCCGGCCGCCCCGCCCGCAGGTCCGTGGCGGACTATGTACCTAGTCCCCCCGCTGACCGGCCCGCTCGGCGACCCGTCAGACATTAATGAATTAATTAATTGAACACGTGCTCCCGTTGGGGAGTTACGGAGAACCGAAGTGCTTTTAATCCCTGTGTGTGCACAACAGGAGAAAGGGCAGAGATCCCCAGTCTCCTTCAAATTCTTCATGAGCTCGTCGGCACTCGGCATGCAAGGGAGGTTGACGTCTCACCTGGCTTCTGGGGGAAACGACGCAGCACCACCCGGCAGTCGCGGCGGGAGCGGTCGGTGGCCTCCCGTTATTGTGCCTGGCGAAGGTCTTCAAGCTCCTGGAGTTTCGTGCATGGCGATGGCGTCGGTGGTGGAGGCGGTCGCTGTCCGCAGCAGGTCCGCATAGGAGAGGGGCGGGAGGACGTCGCCAGCATCCAGCCGGGGTGGCTGGGATGCGATGGTGGCTGTCTGCTCCGCTATCTTTCGGACCTGTGAGGCCAGGGCCTCGGTGTGGGCGGTGATGGCTTCAATCTTCTTCATGAGCACGCCGCACTTGCCCTTCACCTGGTTAAGGCGAGAGACAAGTGCAGCGTGCCGTTTCCGATGCCTGCGCTGCGGTGTGTAGCGCCGTGAACTGGGGTTGGAGCTTGTGGACGACCTTGGTTTCCATGCACATTGCATGGAGACCCGGGCCTCCACCGTGTTGAGCGTGGTGTTCAGGAATGTCAGCTTGCTCCTCGGCCAGCGGCCAGGTCACGTGCTCCTCCATCACTCCGCGGATGTCATCCTTGCTGAGGGAGGGAGCTGATGGGGCTGCCGGCTGCGCAGGCTGGGCCAGTGGGGTGCATGCGGAGCGCTCGGAAGAGGTCGCCGAGGCTGCGCTGGTAGTAGCTGGTCAAGATATTAGACAGGCGTTGGCGTGGTTCGGGGTAAGTGGAGAGCCAGGACGTGTCGCGGTAGTCGATAGCCGCCCCCCCCCTCTGGGGCACGAAGAGCTTCCGTTCCGCTGTGCGAGGAACTGGAGGACCTCGACGCATTCCTGCGGCGACAACTCTTGCCACTGACTCCGTGAAGGAGAAGCGTGAGTCGCCGGGCAAGAAGTGGCGCCATTTGTGATCGTGGCATGGTTTCTTGCAGCTCAGGCGAGGCGCTGGGCGATGGTTGGGCGGGTAAGCCGGGCGGCAGGCCGGACACATTTGGCGAGGGCGAGAGGGTTGGGCTGGGCGCTAGGAAGTTGTGCCAGCTCCTTTTCCAGCCCTCATTTTGCTTTGGGAGTCGTCATAGCTTGTCACGTGCGTAACTTTGTCGATACTGCGTGGCAGCCGTAACCGATTATGCTGGCAAGTGCGTCTTAAAAAGGCGCATCGAATGCGAGTGGTCTGACCGAATTTGGGGCTCAGACGCAAAAGATCTGAACTCCGCCGTCAGCCATACCGCCGTCAGCCATTTTCGTGGTTGTTTTTAGCAAGGAGTTTTAGCAAGGAATATGTGCTACATGATCTCCCGGCAACGGAGTCATGTTATGATTTAATTTAGTTTGATTTTCATGCCAGAAACGGTTGTCGACCTGCACCCCTGGTTACCTACTCACAATGTGTGCAAACCGCTTGCGCGCCTGAATCATTACGTATTCGACCACAGTAATGAACAGGTAGGCATGCCATGGCCACCTCCGTGTAGACGGATTGGAATGTTATGTGGCCTCACTACGGAATAATGAATAACAGGTATACACAACGGTATATAGCCGGTGAAAAAACATCTCCGAGTTTGGAGTTGGAGTTCGAAAGAGGCATGATCTTATTAATTATATTAATAAGCAGTTAAGCACATGACTGCGTCACGTGGGTGCCAATGCAAACCTTCATCCCTATACACAACGAGAAGGAGGGAGGGCGTTCTAGCTTCTCTCACTGCTGCAAGTGGGCAGGCCACAGAGGCTGCTCTCTCTCCACAGCATGGTGCCAGGGCGCAACACTGTGGGTGCAATTGAATGGAATGGAATGGGATGGAATGGAATGGAATGGAATGGAATGGAATGGAATGGAATGGAATGGAATGGAATGGAATGGAATGGAATGGAATGGAATGAAATGGAATGGAATGGAATGGAATGGAATGGAATGGAATGGAATGGAATGGAATTGAATATAATTCGAATTGAACTGAATTGAATTGTAACATATCTCCGTTGGGAGTACATGTAGCACATATCCCTGAGAAGGGGCATACATCTGGCTTTCAATACATTCTGGGCTACTTCCTGCAAGGGTAGGGTGTAAACTACACCTGCTCTGGGTGCACAAAGTGCACCTGCACCACTATGTGTATTCCAGCACCTAAGGCGCGGACATAGGGTGGAAGATCATCATGGCTAGACAATGGCTACTAGGGCATGGCTTCTCAGCAGAGAGAAGCTCTCTGCATAGATAGGCAAAGCTTGGCTAAATTGATGCGTAATGCATCATCGGTGCCGGGAGTCGATCCCATTATATAGGCGCACATGAGCGTAGGCGTGAGCCACATGCTATGCTAAGCCTGACTAATTTACACTACTGTGATATATTCCCTAGTCTGGGGTTGCTGGGGTGGCAGGGGGCGCCTGACAGGGCTTGTGGTCGACGTGTATGACCGCCCCCCCCCGTATACCGGTTTCCCACCTCAGTGCGCTCTGCCGGAGCTGGATCGAGGTAGGTCGGCCATAGCTCCCGTCGTCGCTGTTGCTGTGCCGGGGTCAAGTCGTCGTCTAGCGTGAAGATAGTCCTCGAGAGCTTCTTGTGGCATTTAAGAACAACAGCTTATTATCCGCCATGTACTTAGAAGGCCGACATCCGCAGCTCACCAGTGAGTTGCATGGATATGGGGGTAAGAATGTCGCGCTATGGCAAGAGACTCCGAGTTCTCACCTGCCGGCTGGTCGAAGTGCTTGACGATGACATTGTGGCTGCTCTGGGTGATGTCGGCCTCCTCGTGGAGGTCGAGCGATTGTCGCTTGAGCTGTGCCGCGCGATGGTGGAGGCGGTGGAGGTGGTGCATGTGGTGCTTCAGCATGTCCACCCAGGTCTGGGTGCCAGGGAGGAGCATCGTCGGCGGGGCCAGCAGATGCCGGCCGGGAGGCAATGTCTTTCACCGCCTGGGCGGTGAGGCCTGCGGTGTTTTGCAGGCACTCAATGGCGATGGCGTGGTCGCGTGGAGGCGCTTGTCGATGTCGAGGAGCTGGGCCTTGATGTTGGCGGTGGAGGTGGAGGTGGGAGTGGAGGTGGAGGTGAGGAGGGTGGAGGTGGAGGTGACTGTGGTGGAAAGGTGAGGGAGCTCAGCGGCCATGGCGTGCTGCACATATAGCTGCCACATCTGCAGCAAGGGGTTTCTGATAATTGCTGCTCGAGGGCTTCCTGAAGGATGAAGCGGTAGGTGGCTGCGGAAATGGTAGGAGCCCAGATCTCGCCATCAGACGAATGAGAAGTGAGCAGAGGATGAGGTGCTGAAGGCCGGGGTGCGTGGTTGGGGGATGGTCTGTCACATAGGTGAGGGGACACCATGTGCCGTCTGGGAAGATGAGGCGGTTGATGCTGTGGAGATGGAGGCACAGGTCGTAAAGCGAGGCGTAGTCCCTGTAAAAGATGCAGTGCAGGGCACTTGCCGGGGCCATGTTGGTCCAGTTGTGGTCGGCGATTTGGAAGGATATTGAGCCGAACGTGCGGTTCTGTTGGGTGCGATTCTGCTGGGCGGTTGCGTTTGGGATCAAGCGAGGCCGAGGGCGAGGCCGCAGGAGTCGAGTGCACTACTAACGCTTGAGTAGTGTCACCGCTGCCTGGTAGGCCGGGCGGAGCTATAGCCATTAGCCGGAGCTGCAGGCGAGTTTTCTTGGCTCAGCACAGCCGCCTGAGGCTGCGTTACGTAGTCGAGCGTTTGCCCGCCATGATATTGAGTTTTAGCTTCGGGAAAATATATCAGCGTGTGCGTCTTAGAAAGACGAAGCGATTGTGATATTCACATTGAATTTGGTGCCCGAACATGAAAGTTATGAGCGCCGCCGTCAGCCATGGCTAAATCGTGGCTCGTGATGAGCACACGTGGGCACCTGTATCGGGTGCAATACAACCATGCAATACCATAGGTAGGCTGGACGCATAGCTTATGCTGCAAAGGTGAGGTGGGCTCAAGACGTCGGCTAAGGCGCAAGCTGATGGCCACAAGGTGCCAGATCTAATTTAAGGTACTATAGCGCTGTGCGCTAATATCATTTCAAGTGCTGTAATGCCTAAGCTATCCCATTATTGTCGATTGCCCCCATCTAGACAACTAGCTTGAGTGCTCTATCCCGTACGTGGGAGCCCGGGGGGGCTTCCACAGTTTCTTGTTGACATAAAGGTCCCCGCGCCCAACCAGTACACTTGGGGCGGGCTTCTCGGGTTTGGTCTTGGGGGGGATGTATTCGGGCCACTGGTCGCGGCGTTGCTGCTGCTGGGCTGGCGTCAGGTCGTCGTCAAGCGACCAGGGGGTGGTCACCAGCTTCTTGAGGCGAGAGAGGAGCCGAACTTGGGCTGCGATGTCGCTGAAGGTAAGGACCACTGTAGGGGGCCCAGCCTTGTCCCGTGGATGGGGCAGGCGGTAGGTGCCTTGCAGTGCGGTTCCTTGCAGCTTCATGCGCGCCATGCAAGAGCTGGTTCCTGATCGAGCTCGTGGAGAAGAGAGTCTGGGGTTTCCCCCAGCTGTATGTCGAAGCGCCTGAGGATGACCTGGCAGCGGCGACGGTCGTGGTCAGCGGCCTCGCGGCGTACGTCTTCCAGCTCCTGGCTGGAGCTTGGTGGTGATGGCGGTGGTGGTAGAGGTTGCCTGGCTCTTGAGCAGGTCAGCCCAGGAGGCGCGAGTCGAGGGGTCATTGCCGGCGAGTCCGGGCTGGGGGCCGGAGGAGCTCTTGGAGATTGCCTGCGAGAATTCTGAGCCTGCCCGTCGGCTGGCGTGCAGGTGATGCTTGAGGCCAGGTGATGCTTGAGGCCGCCCCCGAGACTTGCCTGATCGTCGAACTGCAGGTAGCTGCATTGGATGGTAGCCCGCAAATACTCTACCGGTTGCTGAAGCAGTGGTTCCCAGTTGGGCCAGTCGATCTTGTCGCCGCGGATAGGCAGGTGAATGTCGCGAGAGCATGCTAAGTGCCTGAGAACCTCGTCACATTGTTCTTTGGTGAGCATAGAGCATTCCAGGATGCACCCCCCCCCATCCCGTCCCATCCCATCCCATCCCATCCCATCCCATCCTGGCATCCCATCCCATCCCATCCCATCCCATCCCATCCCATCCCATCCCATCCCATCCCATCCCATCCCATCCCATCCCATCCCATCCCATCCCATCCCATCCCATCCCATCCCATCCCATCCCATCCCATCCCATCCCATCCCATCCCATCCCATCCCATCCCATCCCATCCCATCCCATCCCATCCCATCCCATCCCATCCCATCCCATCCCATCCCATCCCATCCCGTCTTCAAACCCCCCGTCCTCCATCCACCCCATCCCATCTTCAGTTCCCTGAGGACTTGTGCTCGCGTGACGCAGTACTACCTGTAATTTAATTAATTAATATGGGTCTTGATGATAGTGAGTGAGACAACTACCATCATTAAACACGGCTTGTGTTGCAGGTTCGACAACAGCAGTCATTACCAGCATCCACCAATCTGAAGGCATGCCACGGAGTACCCGATGAGGTACTTTTCTACCCGGATACTAAGTGAGACAACTATTCCTGGACGCATGGCGATCCAACTGCACCCGAGGCAAGTGGCGCGACTCACTCGCGCTGTATGGCATGCCTTCAGTGCATGTTCACGCCCTTACTTACCAGTTTGACATATACTGCACGGGGGTGATGGGGCTTATGCTTGGATGGACGGAGGGTCTGAAAGAACATTTTTACGCAAGCATATTACCTGCTCAATGCAAGTAACTAACTATTTTTTATGGCTCGGAATGAGGATCATAATTGGCAGGCATCTTGCTCGTCCAACTATTATTCCAGTAAAACAATTAATCACACGCTCCGGTTGGGGAGTGGTGGAGCACAATAATGCCATGGTAGTATTAGAGTGCTTTCCATCCCTGTGTTTGCACAACAGGAAGGGGGCAAGAGACACGCCTCTTCCCTCACACCTTCTTTTGTACTAATGCAGCACTTGAGAACCAATAAATAAGAAAACTGCCTATACCGCCGGCACAGCAACAGCTAGCACTGTCACATGTGCAAGTTGGAAAGGAAGATGTCATACAAAAACAAGCACGGCTCTTATCAGCCTGCGTCAACCATATCTTCATCATCCGTCCCCTGCACCACACCGTCTGCTTCGGTCATGTCCAGCATGGACAGCACCTCACGGGCATGGTTCTGCCCAGTGCTACCCATCAAGATCCCCTTGCTCACAGCTCCCTCCCATTGCTTCGTGCAAGCAATCAGTGCGCCCTGCAGGCGATGACATGAACACATACCATGCAAACAGCTATGAGAGTGCCTCCCAGCTTGCAAACAAAAGTTTGGGCACATCAGAGAGAGGTATCGCAGGCAGCGTACAAAAATGGCAGGCAGCGAGCAGCCATTTGCGCCGACTTCAACAAGAACAACAACAACCTCTGTGTACTTGCCGCCAGACGGGTGCTACAGGCTCACATGCGAACAGGAAACATGCATGGTGCCAAAGGACTGGTGGATATGCGTACCTGGGCAGAGACCCCCTGGGACTGCAACCGTAGACAAACGGACGCTGCACCGGGCACAACTCATTCACAATATCTGCCTTTGACCACAGACATGAGTGCTGGCTACCACAAGCACCGTACAACCGCTGACGCACAAAGGACAGTGCTTGGGCAGATTTTAGATTACCTAACCCCATGACAAAGCAATGTCCATGCAAAAGTCATGCACGGCCGCGCCCGGCGTGCCTTCAAGTACACGTACCTTCAAGTAGGGCACAGAGAGGGCCACGTACCTTCAAGTAGGGCACGAAAGAGGGCCACGTACCTTCAAGAAGGGCACGGAGAGGGCCACGTACCTTCAAGTAGGGCACGAAAGAGGGCCACGTACCTTCAAGTAGGGCACGGAGAGGGCCACGTACCTTTAAGTGGGGCACGAAGAGGGCCACGTACCTTCAAGTAGGGCACGGAGAGGGCCACATACCTTCAAGTAGGGCACGGAGAGGGCCACATACCTTCAAGTAGGGCACGGAGAGGGCCACGTCCTGATTAGCTGCGTGGTTGCTCAGCAGATAGAAGAGGCATGACGCGGCCGCCACCGCCTGGCAGGCAACATGGGCAAGATGGCATGCACATAGGCCATGCAGGTCAGATGGCACGAAATGCGGCCTGTTGGATGGGCTAGAAACCAGCAGCCCACCAGTAGCCGGTGATGTGAGGTAGTCACCACAATCAGGGCGGACGGCGGACCGCTTGGGCAGAGGGGTGTGCCATGCAAATCCCACGATGACGACGCCCGCCGTCATTCACGGGTAAAAGAACCCCATGTTTTGACAGAAAACGACACACAGTTCCTCTTGATTTATGGAAAGGTGTGCATCGGGCAGCGGGCGGATGCGCGGGCAGGAGGTAAGTGGTCCAGTGTTGTCGCCTCATGCAGAGGGCCACACCACTAGTGCCATGATGTTCTTCAGAGAAAAGGAGCAACTGCGAAGGTCGTAGTACAAGAAAGCAAGCATGCCAAACACATATTCCCTGCACACCGCCAAGGTCCATGACTAGAACATTGCAGCAAAGGCCAGACCTCGACACTATCCTCGTTCCACAAGGCATGCCCCTTGTGTGCCATGCGTGCAAGTCTTTCGGATGGCACAGGCCAAGGGGCCAACTGACAGGGACGGTACACATGAGACACAAAGGCGCTTCATGACCCCGTTTCAGACTGGCCCATGGAAGCAACCCAACGGCCATGGCTGGGCAAACACTGCGGCACAACCTCATCCTCTCTCAGCCATGGTTGGTGCCATGGTGTGTGTGCACGTACCAGGGCATTAAAGCCACCTGCCAGGGTGTCGTCAGGCCGCAGGCACGCCGCGCATATGAGCACGGCCCCATCCAGCCCCATGCGCGTCTGACGTACGTCCCCGTGGGGTGGGCGCAAACATGCACGCACGCACATGGCAGCAAGGGGCAAGGGAGCCGCGCGCGGGTGCAAGGTGCAAGGCACAGGTAGGCGAGGCACGGTGAGGCCATGAGCACAGGTGGCAGTGAGGCACGGCCCATGACCACAACGCGCGGTGGGTCCAAGGCAAGGGGGCCCAACGCTTGACACTTGTGCCACGTACCCCACCCAGCCCATGGGGATGGGAAGGGTTCCATGTACCTGCCACTATGGGGGCGGATGCGGGGGCGGTCCATATGCAGATCCCCCATCACCTGTGCCCCCCTGCTGAACGGATGGTGAGCACCTGCGCCTGCGTGCACCCTTGCGCCCATGAGGAGCCAAGCAGGGCCCTGCCCACCGTGTGCTGCCACCCCCTGCCCACCGCGTGTTGCCACCCCCCCGCCCCCATCCACCGACACAAGCACGCAGTGGTGGCCACATCCTCCAGCATGGATTGGTGTCGTTGGCTGTTGGTCAGCATGGCGCCGCATGTGCAGGGACTGCCCGATCCTTACCGGCTTCAAGCGTTCCACGTACAGCTAGTCGATGGGAAGGAGCGATTGGGGGGGGCCATCTGCCTATGTCTCCCAAGGTTTGCAGCATTGCGGACGCTATTCATGCGGTGCATGCAGCCATGGTGGGTAAAGAACCTTGGTTAAAAGATCCTACCTGCTATCTTTTGCATGCTCCTACGTAGCACGTGCTGTGCACGACCCTCAACCTAGGACAGGATAGATGAGGGCATGAGGCTGTGCTGTGCGGTGCTGCCCTCACCTGGTTGAGGCGGTGGTCGCGGCACGCCAGCGCCAGCACATCCATCGCCGCCTGCACGCACCCAAGCAAGTGGAGGGAGCGCGTGTCCTCAACGCGCAATGTACACCGCATCGACAAGGCAAGCCGCACCGGTGTCCAACAAGTCGACAGTCTGGTGGTGCGCCCTAGGCTGGCAACCTGACGCGCCCGGCAGCCCACAAGAGGACAGCACACTTCTGGCAAGGACACGCATGCGCTGCAAGGCAGAGCCCTACCCACGACGCAGGCTCACGCCACCACTGCACCAACCTGGTGAGAGAAAATAAAGCTACTGGAGACAGCACGTGCCAGCAAACAGCCCACATCGCAACATCGACCGTAGCCCCTACGCACATGATATGGCCAGTGCTGGTTGCTTCTGTTACGATGGTCTTGTCGAACCACTACACCCGAGGGGGAGACGTGCAGGGGTCCAACACACAAGGCGCATGCTGCCACGTGTCGCTGGCATGCCAGGGCGTGCGGCCCGTGCCACGTGGCGCCGCGGCACTCACCACACGCAGGCCCAGAGGCTCGAGGTCACTGGCCGCGATGGCTTGAAGCGGCTTGAGCACACCGGACTGGCCACCGACACAGGGCAAGCGAAGGCGACCGGCGCAGGCAAAAAAGCACGCGCGGGAAGCGTTGGCCCGTGGGTCATAATGGGGGTGGGGGTCACAGGGGGTGGAGGTGGCACAGGGGGTGGGGGGTGGGGGTCACAGGGGGTGGGGTGGGGGTCACAGTGTGTGTGTGGGTGGGTGGTGAAGAAGACGAGGCAGTCACACGGACACACACAAGGAGCACAAGAGCCGCCGTAGCGGGTAGGGGCATGGTCAGCGAGTGGCCCACAATATTGGCGGCAGGTAGGCGGTGGCATGCAGGACACGCATCGTGTCTGGCCCGCGTCGGATGTGCCTGGGATGCCCAACCAGGCCTGGTTGGCACAGACAATGTCACCACACCACCGTGACCAACCAAGGTGATGGAAACCCATTCACCTGATGTGTGGCCTTGTGCAGCTTGACTAGGACAAAACCATCAATTCAAGCCAAGGCATACTGGCAGAAACCGTTGCGTGGCACGTAAGGGCGGCCATGCTTGGTGCTGTGCAGGAGGTTCAGGCCGCAAAGCCGTGGGGAATGTGCAACGGTGGCGAAGGCAGTTAGCAGGAAGACAGGAAGGGGAGGATGGCAGGGGTGCAGGTGGAGAGGCTCAGGGGCAACAACGAGGAAGGAGCGCAGGAGGGATGGCGAGTGACATGACAGGGAGCTCAGGGCTGGGCCGGCAAGCAGGCAGGATGGCAGGGTAAAGCCTGGACACTGCCAGGGATCCAGCAAGGAAGTGGGTGAGAACAACGCAGGGATGCAAGTGGAAGGGAGTGGCGCTGGAGGTGGGGGACAACATGGCGGGGCTAACAGAAGCATAGTACAGTAGGGCACAGTAGTAGGGGACACAAGGGGGGGGGAAGCAGGCGCAGGCAGGAACAAAGCGACCACTGGCACACCATTGGCACGTCAACAGCGAGACAAACTGGGAGGACGCGAAGGTAGCAGGTGGCAGCCAGGTGGGCACATGGGCAGAGAGGCAGGCGCGCCAGGGGCAGTGGGCAGGGGGGCAGATGGGCAGGGTAGGAAAGAGTGAAGCTGTGAAACAGTGAGGCAGGGGGGCAGGTGGGTAGGTGGGCAGGGGGGAAGTGGGGAAGTGGGGAAGTGGGGCCGTGGGGCCGTGGGGCAGGGGAGAGGGCAGATGTTCCGGGAGCGCAATGTGGCGGTGCGGGCACTAGATGAAGGTCGTTACTGACAAACTAGGGACGAACGAGGCACATTACTGACAAACTAGGGACGAACGAGGCACGCTACTGACAAACTAGGGACGAACGAGGCACGCTACTGACAAACTAGGGACGAACGAGGCACGTTACTGACAAACTAGGGACGAACGAGGCACGCTACTGACAAACTAGGGACGAACGAGGCACGCTACTGACAAACTAGGGACGAACGAGGCATGCTACTGACAAACTAGGGACGAACGAGGCACGCTACTGACAAACTAGGGACGAACGGGGCACGTTACTGACAAACTAGGGACGAACGAGGCACGCTACTGACAAACTAGCGACGAACGAGGCACGCTACTGACAAACTAGGGATGAAAGAGGCACGAACGGGGGCGCAAGCGCAGGCTGGCCAGCGCTCCAGGTGGAAAACTAAGAGTAACAACCATGCCATGCGCTTGCAGGTGTAAGGGCCCCTTTGCGCCCCGGGTGCTGCACATCACGCGTTCGCTCACCTGCCCCAAATAGCTCTGTGCGGGCGCACATCCGAGGAAGACAACCTGCGCCACCTCAGCCAGCACCTGCGCGCGCTTCTGCTCCCAACAAGGCATGCAAACAAAACGGGGGATGCGTGTGGGGGGCACACACAGGGAACAGTGCAAAGCAGTTGGACAGCAGCAAAGGACAGGCCTACGTTCATCAAGACCTCGCTGCAGTCGCGACATACTATGGGCATGGAAACATGGCACCAAAAAAGCCCCTTCGAGGGCTGGCGCCTGCTCTCCCTGGCCACCCGCGTAGGATCGCATGGCTCACGTGCATGCGGTTGCACCCTGAGTGGCCCCTCTTGGTCTACCAGCACCAAAAAAGAGCGGGACATGAGAAACGACATCTGTACTAGATCAGGTCACTTGACATCCTCCACGACTTGCGCAGGGGCCAAAGCACTGAGGAACGTTTCGAGCGTTGCCACCCGTCCTTGGGGGCCCCACCCTCCATGGATGGTGCGTTACATGCGCCACTTCTGGGTAGGGCCATGCACCGGTGCAACGCAACTACATTTCGGTGCAGAGCTGTGTTTGCAAGCACAGGAATGTCGCTCTCGAGAGCACGTGTTGTGCGCCACGAGGCCACCGTACGGGTGGACAGAACACGAGCAAAACGTCATGGCTTTCAACACATACCTGGTGCAGACTGCAGCAAGAGACGGAATCAAGGCGCATCATCTTTTCGCCTTAGAAAAGTACGGTGGCCTCTAAACCCCATCCACAGCCTTCCTCACAATGCCCTACTTATGGCCGACTGGCATGGCGGGTGGCAAGGCCGTAGCCTCTAATGTCTCTTACAACGAGCAAGCACCCCCTGGCCTCGGCACCCGTGTTTGCGCACTGTGTTGCAGGGCATTCAAGTGAACCCACCCAAGTGTGCGCTCCATCATGCTGGTCTCCATGTTGCTCATGCGAATGAGCAGGCACGCCACCCACCACGCCATTGACCACCCACCTTGCCACCCCAGATGACTCATCAGCAGGACCCACCATGTCGTCCACCAACCGACTTGTCGTCCGCCACCCCACGTGTCCAAGGAGGAATATCCACCCACCTTGTCATCGAGTCGCACACGGGACTTGTGCAGGACGCTGACCAGCCGCTGGAGGTCCTCCACGTACGGCGAGTCCACGGTGGGCCCTGCGGTGGGGGGCCCCGCGGTGTCGCTCTGGCCCATAGACGCAATCGCGTGGATGTCAGGGCGGGAATCCCTTGCTGAGCTGTCACCTTCAACTCGCCCGGCGGTAGGGATGAAGATGGCATTCCGTCGCTCGCCGTGCGACCGCAGGGCCGTACTTCCGCGCAAAGGGCGTGTCGGCTCGATTAAGGACTCACCTTCCCCCGCTGGTTCTCGTTGACCCCCAAGGGACAGAAGGGATTGTAGCGCCGAGACAGCAGAAGCGGCCGCGCGGGAGACCGACTCGGCCGCAGCTTGGAGCCCGACGACTTTGCTCGACTCTGTGAGGCTTTGCTCGCCATCGCTCCCAGACCAGGCAGGCCGGGGAGCCGGGGGTATCTGGATTTCTTGCATTCTAGGATACTCGTGCAAGGCCCTGGAATTCGCCCCCCAGCAAGATAGTTAAATGCATCGCAATGAGTATCTCCAACTCATAAAGATATGGGCGACCGCCCAATGATTTCCCCATCCGCATATCCAGCCTCACAGCCATGACCTCAGCTTATCAGCTGAATAGAAGGCCGATGATTGCCGCAAATAAGAAATCTAATAACCGCATACTAAAAGGCATCGAGCAAAAGGAAGACTGCTATAATTTATCGAACCGTGGGATCCTAGGCCAATGGCATTGCTTATGCTAGGCAAACCCGTAACACGAGGTTCAAATTTTTTTTCAGTCGATCCTCCCATACTTGTCTTGTCTTGGCTGATAATTAGGCCAATGCATTCCATGAACCCGCTGCGCACGCGAGAAAATTATGGCGGATGCTGCGTACCAAAGCTGGACCGATCGAGCCAGGAGCTCAGGACCGCGCACATAATTTTATTAGTTGCGTGAAAAATAGTTGCCGGGTCAAGTCTTGTTTTATATTTGTTGTTGTTGCCCACGCCGCACATGGGCACTTGGGCAGCAGAGATTTGGATTTTGGCCGTGTCCTTTTTTTTTTTCGGGGAAGTGGGCAAGGAAGTGGGTGTATTTATTATCCAATTATAGACCAGAGATGTAAAATGGGGAATGAGTATCAGCAAATCCTAAATGAAGGTAGTCACACGCCGGTGAGAAGATTTGGTCAAGTCTTACCGTATTGGTTAATAAAGATACCCATTTACCCAGGATTTCCCCGGAAAAAAAATTGGTCAAGTCTTACCGTCAGGGTGACTTGTATTCCTCACGGTGACCTGACGCGTGTTACATGGCTCCCCTGGTCACATATACTGCTCCCTTCTAAACATGATTATCACCTACCACATTATACACATTGGGTAACCAGCTGGTCGATACGTGGTACCCCTTTACCTAACGATATTCCGGCCCATTGGAAAAATACCCATTTACCCGGAAACTTCAACTAGTCTCACCGTCAGGGGTTGTCACAACAACAGACGGCCAGCGCGCTGTCGAGCGCGTTCATGTGAGGCATAAAGTAGTCTCCTCGAGATGAAATGGGTGCTGGAATTGAACTCGTGCTCCCGTTGGGGAGTAACGGAGCACCGGAGTGAGAGACAACTTTTTTTTTTTTAACCGCCAAGCGGTTCCCAAGGTTCCGGCTGTTATAAATAGCTCTGGGGGGGGGAGGCCGGGGGGGCGGGTTAGCCTTCTTTACCCCCCCCCCCCCCCCCCCCCCCTAGACCCCCGGGGGTGGCAACGAATGGGGGGGGGGGGGGAGGGGGTCTGGTCAACCCCCTTACCCCTGGGCGTTCCCGTGCCGGCCAGTGGGCGGGTGGGGTGGGGTGGGTGCTAGACCCACCCACCCCCTCTCGGGCGTTATCGATCTCCGGGACTGTCGCAAATATGCTGCTAAACAGCTCATGTTAATTGCCTAGCTGGTATTGCGGAATATTCTGATCAGACACTCCGCAAAGGTGGTATTGCGGAATATGTTCAGGGGTGGTCACCATATGCCCCGCACGGCCAGGGGCCTGCCATGCGAGGCCGAAAAAGCGCCCGGCCGGGCGGGGTGTTCTTGATACCTATCTCCATGGATCAACGATGTACGGTACGGCACCTGACCTGTGCGAGCCAGGTGCCCAGCGATCGAGGCCTAGGCGCCTGTGCATGCCTAGTAATGCAAGATCCGCGGAATGCATTAAGCCGATGAAGAGGTATAAATCCGCGTGCATTAATCCTGATTGCTAACAGGCAAATTAATAGGAGGAAAAAGTACTTTGGGCCCTAAACCGTCCTCGTGCCGATTTTCGACTGCGAGTTTTTCTCATGCCTCACATTCGGCATGAGTTTGTGCGCCCTGTAGGGATTTGGCGGGAAGGTTTTGGCGGGAACCAACTAGACCACCGAAAAGATCTAGATTCACTCTATCCGTAGGACACTTGTCTGACCGTATTTGACCACCGTATCAGGGTGGAAACCCTGGTCAAAGTCAACAGGGTACCCTGGTGCGTGCAGGTTTGGGCGGTAAAAAAAATTGACAAAAACGTACGAAAACGAAGGATGCGCAAAAAGGGGGGAGCGCGGACGTAGACATGGCGGACGAAATGCAGGCAGATATACGGACTTTCAAGGTAAAGAAGGGCATTTTCATGGCAGTGCCTGTGGAAAAATTCGGACTAGACTGGGCGATAGAGCAGTATGGGGAAAAACACAGCGAGGTACGTTTGCCGGGCAAGGTAGTGACAGTGAACAGGTCCGGAGATGGTGCACGGTGCTATTTCCCGGACGACAAGCTCACGTACCCATTCACCCGTGAGCAGATTTTCATATATTCGTGCAGATCAGATGAGTACGAAGCTCTAGTGAAAGAATGCGCAGCCAGGAAGGTCCCAACGGCAGGTAGCAGTGACGATGATAGCGAGCAGGGCCAGGATAGCGATTCTGACGCCGGCGAGGACGACGACGACAAATCCGAGGATATCGAGCTGCCCACACCGGTCAAGCGACGCGAGCCGGGGAAGCGCGCTGTCGGCAACCCGAAGAAGAATCCAGCCATCAGCCACGCCCCGAAAAGGCGCCGTCAGACCAAGGCGGCGGCCAGCGAGAGCGTTGTCTCGGACGCTTCCGATGACGACTTTGTTTACCAGAAGGGTGCGGAGGGTCCGGTGCCGAGCGGTGAGGCTGAGCTCGATGCCAGGTGTGTTTCCTTTTCCCGATACTCCGGTGCTGTCGCCGATGACGGGTACCGCCTGCTATCAAAACCTTTCCCCTGCCCAGCTCAAGTTTGGGCCCCTCGGGCTGTTCTCCCTTTTCTGGTCCCAACGTGATGTCGTGGCCAAGATTGTCAAGGAGACCAACGACTATGCTGAGCTCAAGGGGGCGGGCAAGCCAGGTGAGCGTGAGTGGCACCCCTTAACAATGCATGAGATGGGCAAATTTCTGGGTGGAGCAGGTGCTGTGCCAACTGTGCTGGGCGCAAGGCAGGAAGCACAAGACCTCGGTCATGTGCGAGCACTGTGACATGGCGTTCTGCAGCAACAGCGAGCGGAACTGCTTCGGCCTCTTCCACTCCGGGCAGGTGGAGGGGCTGGACTTCAACGTGACGAAGCAGCGGGTATGGCAGCGCCTCTCCCAGCGTGGCGAATGCGCCAAGAATTTCAAGGGCGCCACTACCACGAGGGGGGCAGCAGCCACCACCCGGAAGCTCAAGGGGGTGGCGCGGCGCCGCCATCTCAGGGCGGAGCATGTCCGCCTGGGATATAGTCCTACGGAGGCTGACTAAGAATGCTAGCATTTGTTGCCTACGTGGCATGGCATTTGGCCTTTCCTGCCCGCGCTCATGCGCGCCGTGTATCACCATGGGCCGGCATGGTTTGAAGTGTGTGTTATTGTTTCATGGACCCACCTGTGCATGTGTTATTTGGTTTCATGTTGTTAGCCTGGGTTATTGTTTCATGGTCCCACCTGTGCATGTGTTATTTGGTTTCATGTTGTTAGCCT
>RPFO01000059.1:2423067-2455567 GCA_009746045.1 Mesostigma viride
GCGCGACCCGGACCTATGTGACACAACTGCTTGAAGATGCAGGGCTTCTGGGACTATCCGTACTCCGCGCCCGCATGATTGACAAGGAGAAATGGGCTGCCATCTGCGATAAGCACCTTCCCGAGGGGTATGCTCCTGTTTTCTCCCCACGGGCCCCGCGGCCCGTTTCTAGCCAGGGTAGAAGTCCGCAGGTGGAGGTTATTGGTCCTGAGGATAGCCGCTACACTACCGCCTCGTCTGCATGCCATTACAGTAGAGGACAGCTCGGATGAGGATTACATCCCCATCTAGTGCGGTTAGGGGATGATGCAGACAATATTTGTTTAAATTTTTGTGTAATTATTTTTCTAATGAGATTAGCATAGTACTCCGTGGCATGCCTTTGCGCATGACACGCAAGTACTTACTTACTTACTTACTTATCAAGGAATATGTGCTACATGATCTCCCAACGGAGGCATGTTATAATTTAATTTAATTCAATGTAGGAGTATATATTGGAAGTGCGCCCTCGCGCGGGCCGTAGAGATTTTCTGATCTCACAAAAGAAGTGGCGCAGCTTGGGCGCTGCGCCGATTTTCAGCACTTGCAGCATATCGACTCAGCGGGCCCCTTCATAACAGTGTTTTTTGCAGGGCTAACTTTTGCAAAGAACACAAGTCGTAAGTCCAAACCAGGGTTGGGCGTAAAGGGGGTCAGGGAGTTGACGTAACGTAAACACGTCTAATGGAAAATAGGGTGGCGTAAAACGTAAAATCGACGTAAAGGTTTACGTGCGTAACGTAAAGACGTAACGTAAAACCGCACAAAAGCTCATGCAAAAGCTCATGTTTCCCACCATTTCCATGCAAAAACTAGACACTGCTGTCGGTGCACCACCTGGCGCCGCGCCGACGCGGCGCCATTAGGCCTACAAGAGCTCACTAGAGCCCCTTCACCGTGCAACCATCTGCCGACATTTCCTTCCCACACGGGTTTACGTTACGTCCACTTTATGTTACGTTTTTACCGTAAAATGAGGTAGAAAGGCAACGTAAAGGACGACGTACGTAAAGGCATTACGTGCCCATTTTTGCCACGTAAAGCGTAACGTAAAACACACGTAATTACGTCAACGTAATTACGTGTTCACGTAACGTAAACCATTTTACGCCCAACCATGGTCCAATTCGGGAGAATCCGGACCATGATGGTAGCCCCCTGGTTTGTCTGTAATACCCCGCCATGCATGTCCACGAGGTAGCCATGGCTGTCGGGGCTCATAACTTTCACGTTTGAGCACCGAATTTAGCCGTGAATATCACAATCGCTTCGTCTTTCTAAGACGCACATGCTGATATAATTTTCCGACGCTATTACGCAATATATGGCGAATAAACGCGCCTCGACGCAACGCAGCCTGGCGGCTGCGCTCGGCAATGAAAATACGTCTGCAGCTCAGGCTGCAGCTCCGCCATCAGGTCCGGCAGGCAGCGGCGACACTAGTCGTGCACTGGTGGTCGTCCAGCAACCTCCCGGGCTTAACGCCTCGCCATCTGCATCGCCTGACCCCAAGCGCACCCGCTCAGCCGACAAAACAGCCGGAGGGTCTTCACGCCCCTCAGAACCGCGCTTTCGGCCCCGGCCTTTCCAGGTCGATGATTACGACTGGGACAACATGCCTCCGTCCGATGCTATGGACTGCATCTTCTACGGGGACTACGCTTCGCTTTACGACCTGTGCCTCCATCTCCACGACACCGATCGCCTCCTCACCCCGAACGGCATCCGCTGGGTTAACATCCACATGCTTTTCGGGACCACCCGCCCCCAACTCCAGCACGCCATCCTCAACTCCCTTCTCAAGCGCTCCGACGGCGAGATCTGGGCTCCATCCATCTCCGCCCCCACACTCCGTTCCATCCTGACGGAAGCCTTTCAGCAGCACGTGACCCCCCTTGCTGCCGACATTTCAGCAATCGGCGGCACGCTGACTGCTGAACTTCCTCACATTTCCACCGCCGCCGCCTCCACCTCCACCGCCGTTTCCGCCTTCACTGCCGACATCAAAGCCCAGCTCCTCGACCTCGACCAACGCCTTCAAGCCACCGCCACCGCCCTTGAGAGCTTGCATGACACCGCCGGCCTCACCGCCCAAGCGGTGCAGGAAATCGCTGCCCAGCCGGCACCTGCTGGCCCGGCCAGTGATGTTCCCTCCACCTGGGCGGACTTGCTTAAGCATCACACCACCTCCACCACCTCCACCATCGCGGCACAACTCAAGCAACAAGCCCTCGACCTTCGCGAGGCGGCCGAGCTCGACAAGCGCAGCCACAATGTCATCGTCAAGCACTTCGACCAGCCGGCAGGTGAGACCTCCACGAGTCTCCTTGAGGCAGTTAAGCGCGCCATTCTTGCCCCCATGTTACTCACTGGTGAGCTGGACATGTCGGTTGTCCGCCTCCCCGCGCGCGGGGGAAGGCTGGCCCGGCACCCGTGCTCCTCACCTTTAAGTACATGACGGACAAGCTGGCGTTCCTTAAATGCCGCAAGAAGCTCTCGGAGACTCGCTTCACGCTGGACGACGACTTGACCTTGGCCCAGCAACAGCGGCGACGCGAGCTATGGCCGACCTACCTTCAGCTCCGGCAGCGTGCAGGGGGGAAGCCGGTATACTGGAGGGGGGCGGTCATCCACGTTGACCACAAGCCCTGGCAGGCCCCTCCTGCCACTCCAGGCTAGGGAATATACCAGTAGTGTAGATTAGATAGGCTTAGCCTTGCAAGTGGCCCACGCGCATTAATTAATTAATTAATAGACACGTGACTGCGTCACGTGAGCATAAGTCCTCAGTGGGAGGGGAACATGGGATGGAATGGATGGTATAAGCTATCTAGGTCCTAGTTACAGGGGTGTGGGCACCGCGGCCCGAATCGCTATGAATGCCATACTTGGTCACACGCGGAGCCCCCACAGGCTTGGCGGGGTGGTCTCCTTCATCACTTGCCATCTATCCTTGCGCACCATCTGCCTCCATATTACAGACAAACCAGGAGGCTGCCCGGGGGTGAGCCCGTCACGTCTAGTGTAGCACATGTCCATGCCGAGTCTATCACGAAAAGTCCACGGGTGGCGGCCCTGCCGCGCGCGGCCGGGGGCACGCCAGGTGAGGACATATCGCCCAGGCTGGGCGGGCTTGGTGCCAGCTAGTCTATCTGATGTATCTACCTGATCTGTGCGGGCCAGGTGCCCGGCTAGGCCCAGGCGCCTGTGCCTAATAATGTGGGAAACATAGGGCAAATCAGCGTACAAATCCTCATTACTAATGTGCAAACCAAAGGGGATGTTAAGGGCCTTGCGCAGCATCTTGGTGACGGCGCCGTCGAGTCGTTGCTCCAGCTCCTGCATCAGTGTCCACGTCTCGGCGCCGTAGGTCAGGATCGTCAGAATGACGACCTTGAAGAGGTCACGCTTGACGATCCGGGGTAGGGCGGGGTTGCTCCACCAGCGGCGGTGGTCATGGAGGTGCGCCCACGCCATGCCGATCCGTGTCGTCATGTCGTCCTCGCAGTCAGGAAGCCAACTGCCGAGCAGCTTGAAGCGGCCTGAAGTAGGGTAGTTGACCTCGGCATCGTCTAAGAGGCGGAGTGTGGGTGGGGGCCCTGCCATGCCGAGGGCCAGGGCCTCCGTTTTGGGGCTGATTTCTAGACCAACCGCCCGAGCCTCGAGCGCCAGGCAGTCCAGCCAAAGTTGGGCAGACTCCGGCTTCTCGATGAGCGTGATGTCGTCGGCATAAATGAGGTCAGCTAGTAAATTCTGCTTGTTAGTCGGCCCCCCTTCCCCAAGCTCGTTCGTGATCGCTAGGCCAGGGGCACGGCCTGCAATGCTAGCAAAGCGAGCACGTGCCTGGCGCATAACATAATCCACTACAATAATAAACAGGTACGGCGACAGGACGCAACCCTGCCAGACGCCGGTCTGCAGTGGGCAGGGCGGGGTTATGCCGTGCTGAGTGCGCACCGAAGTGGTGGACCCCTCATACAGCGTGCGGATGACGGTAATCAGGGGAGTGGGGACGCGAGCGCGAGCAAGTACAGCCCATAGAGCCGGCGTCCCAGAGGACAGAATCAAAAGCCTTGATGAAGTCGACGAAGATCAGGATGGCGGGAAACTCACCAGGTTGCAGGAGAGCGATTTCCTCGAAGAGGCGACGCGCGACGAAGATGGCCATGACGGTGTTGCGCCCAGGACGGAAGCCCATTTGACTTTCCCCAAGGTGACAGTCGAGAGCAGAACGAAGGCGGCCCCACGCGCATGTGCGCCCATAATGGCCCCCATGGATGATGCTTTCGGTATCTAGCCGCGCCCAGCCTACAATGGGACCTCCCATGGATGATGCATTAAGAATTTAGCCATGCGATGCCTATGCAGGGAGTTACTCTCTGCTGAGATGCCATGTGTACACCAGCTATAGCCTAGCCACATACCCTCCACCCCATATGTCATGCAGGCCTTCTAGGCCCTCTCCTCAAGCCCCCCCTGGGTGCCTGTGCTTGTTAAGGAGGCATGAACCATCATGGCGGTGCAGGTGCACCTTGTGCACCCAGAGCAGGTGACAGTTGTACATCCTCCACCTGCAGGTTGTAGCCCTGATTGTATTACAAACCCATAGATGCCCCTTTCTCAGGGCTATGTGTTACATATGCTCCCAACGGAGCTATGATTTTAATTAATTAATTAATTAATGGTCCAATTAACATGCTTTTTGCCTTTAGACTTAGGTTTTTGCGTTAGTTAGGTAAGTTTGCAATTAAAAAATAACGCTGTAAGTCCGAGAAAAGGTGCATGAATATAACAAAACTAAAACATCGTGAATGATGGCAGGCCCTGTGGTGCATGCGCTGAGTGCATTGCAAGGCAGATATATGACTCCAATGCGATGCATTTGCAGGCCCACTAGCATGCATCCATGACCCGCGTCACATTGAATTGCAACTGTATGCACGTATATGCCACACTCGACACGGGGTGTTTGGATGGTGCGTCGATGTTCAAATGATCTGGTACATGGGCATGTCATATATGCAGGCACACTACACACATATCAGTCCAAAGTATTTGTAACTTACGTGTAATTATTTTTCTAATGAGATTAGCATAGTACTCCGTGGCATGCCCATGCGCATGACACACAAGTACTTACTTAGTCCAAAATATTACAATGTGCATTTGCAGTCATTGTACCTGTGTTCGAAGGATGCATGGCATGATTTGCCGTTCCTGTATGCACATGGGTGGCTAATTTGTATAAAACTATAGGAAATCAATGTGATTAAACTAACAAGAAGACTAGAATTGAAGCCTCCGTGACTGCACAGGCTAACACCATTAATGGTAGTTTATTATTGTTAAACTGGCAGCTGCGAAAGTCATTGCGTTTGAGATACAAGAGCGACCAGGGCTGCCTTTTGGTCTTCTGGCAACGCCACCACCAGCGCCTCCAGCTCCGCGCGGTGAGCCGTATCCATCACCCGTTTGAACGCTTGGCCAATCGCCGACTTGGTGTCTGCGCCCACATCTTCATCCACCGCAACGCCACCGAACAGCTGCACAATCTTGGGGACATGTGGCAGTATCTGCAGATAACACAAAGAGTCCACCCAGGTAAAACGCACTCAAGCATACACACACACAAATAGGCATGTTGGCGGATGTCAAGTAAGGAGAACAGCCCCGCGATGCCCTCGCTAAATGGTATCCATTCTATTTCGCAGCTGTGACATCAACGGTGACAGTCCCCACCACAACCATGAGCATCTCCACCACAGCCATCACATGTGGCGTTGGTTCCCATGTCCCAGCGAAAACGAAACAAACGCATTCGGCACAGGTGCGCAGCCAAGGACAAAACGAGGAAGCAATGTGTAGATGTAAGCAGGTGGATTGCTCAACCGGCACCCCAAGGGGACTAGAGAGTGTTTCCATGCAGACGCGCGCGACGTTGTACGGGGACTAGAGAGTGTTTCCATGCATACGCGCGCGCCGTTGTATGGGGACTAGAGAGTGTTTCCATGCAGACGCGTGCGCCGTTGTACGGGGACTAGAGAGTGTTTCCGTGCATACGCGCGCGGCGTTGTACGGGGACTAGAGAGTGTTTCCATGCATACGCGCGCGACGTTGTACAGGACTAGAGAGTGTTTCCATGCAGACGCGCCCGCCGTTGTACGGGGACTAGAGAGTGTTTCCATGCAGACGCGCGCGCCGTTGTACGGGGACTAGAGAGTGTTTCCATGCATACGCGCGCGACGTTGTACGGGGACTAGAGAGTGTTTCCATGCAGACGCGCGCGCCGTTGTACGGGGACTAGAGAGTGTTTCCATGCAGACGCGCGCGCCGTTGTACGGGGGCTAGAGAGTGTTTTCATGCAGACGCGCGCGCCGTTGTACGGGGACTAGAGAGTGTTTCCATGCATACGCGTGCGACGTTGTACGGGGACTAGAGAGTGTTTCCATGCATACGCGCGCGACGTTGTACGGGGACTAGAGAGTGTTTCCATGCATACGCGCGCGCCGTTGTACGGGGACTAGAGAGTGTTTCCATGCATACGCGCGCGCCGTTGTACGGGGACTAGAGAGTGTTTCCATGCAGACGCGCGCGCCGTTGTACTTGCTACAGACGCAAACATGGCAGATCACATGCTCTCTCACACGCTACTACCAGGTGACACATCCCCCCACAGGCAGAAGTGCACCCCGAGCCTAGCCACAAGCAACCGTGGAAGTGAGCTCAACACGATGGTGTGGTTTACAATAGACCCCAACCCCCCTCCAAAAAAGAATAGAGGATATTTGCTGAGAAACCCCAACGGGAGTCCATTCCGTGAGAAGGGTCCACCGCGTAGCGAGCTTGGCCCAAGAGGTCGCACCGAAAGATTATCGACCACACAGATGGCCGGCCCTACTTGCCACGCTGCCTGCCACCCTACTTGCCACCCCACTGTCCACGCTGCCTGCCCCACTCACATCCGGGTGGAACGCGGTCAGCAGGTGGCACAGGCAGCCGTACACGGGCAGCGCCTCGTCCTTGTCGTCCTCCAACGGCAGCGCGTCCAGCAGCACAGGGAGCACCTGCAGATACACCGCCACCATGGGTAACGGCGACAGCAGACAGTTGCACATATTAGACAGACAATAACACACATAGCGGCTGGCACCGGCGAATATATTTATGAGTGCTGCATTAGCAGTTCTGCAATATGGGTTGTCCCTACCCGAAGTAGTTCTCACACACAGCAGCACTTTCCTCGCACCCTTCCTCCCCCTGTTATCCCATGCCCAACATCACCCGCCCACACAGGGTGCGTAAAGACTCCACGTTGCACGGCCCGCGCCGTGCTCAAAATAGCAGGCCCAGCTGCGTGCGTATCCAGCCCAGCTATTAACAAGGCCCGAGCGGTGTACGGGCCCATGAGGGCACTTACACACCCACAGGTTGTGTTGCTTACTCAGAAGAATGCCTGCCTCCATCATCCTGCCGGCGCATGGTGAATACAAATCCAGCCTTTGTGACCTGCTTTTTTCTCACCGAATGAGTTACACGACATCTGTTGAGATATTCAAACAAGGAAAGTGCTGCTGGCTATGGCATGCTTGCACCCACCACACCCCACCTCCCCTTGCCCCTATCTGCGCGGGCGGGATCGGCTGCCCCCACCCCACCTCCCCTTGCCCCTAGCTGCGCGGGCGGGATCGGCTGCCCCCACCCCACCTCCCCTTGCCCCTACCTGCGCGGGCGGGATCGGCTGCCCCCACCCACCTCCCCTTGCCCCTACCTGCGCGGGCGGGATCGGCTGCCCCCACCCCACCTCCCCTTGCCCCTACCTGCGCGGGCGGGATCGGCTGCCCCCACCCCACCTCCCCTTGCCCCTAGCTGCGCGGGCGGGATCGGCTGCCCCCACCCCACCTCCCCTTGCCCCTACCTGCGCGGGCGGGATCGGCTGCCCCCACCCCACCTCCCCTTGCCCCTACCTGCGCGGGCGGGATCGGCTGCCCCCACCCCACCTCCCCTTGCCCCTACCTGAGCCAGCGGGATCTGCTGTGGGCAGGCCATCATC
This sequence comes from Mesostigma viride, assembly GCA_009746045.1. Taxonomy (NCBI): domain Eukaryota; kingdom Viridiplantae; phylum Streptophyta; class Mesostigmatophyceae; order Mesostigmatales; family Mesostigmataceae; genus Mesostigma; species Mesostigma viride. The sequence goes on from RPFO01000059.1 coordinate 2,431,160, forward strand.
ATGCGGCAGACGGCGCTAACCGCGTTGTCGCGCACGCCGCCCTCCTCGCTGGAGAAGAAGAGCGGGTGCAGCTTCTGCAGCAGCTGCGGGCACAGCCTGCGCGCACGCGGCCATGCGGCCACATGCCATGGCACGGCAGGAATATTGTACGGAAGAAGCCGGCTGGCAGGCACATAGTAAGAAAGGAGCCTGGCAGCTGGGTCACATCAAGGGAAGGGTGTCCACGGCCCGGAAGCGGTGGGGCGGGCACACTAGCCGAGGAGCAGGAGCAGGAGCAGGAGCAGGAGCAGGAGCGGCCAGCCATGTTGCAACCGCTGCAGAGCCGACAAGCCTTGGACACACGCACGTCCACGTCCCGTGATACCCCGCGCGGTCCCAGCGGCCAGGCATGCACGACACCATCACGGTTCTGCACGCTGCCACAACAACACACATGGCCCAGCCGCTCATGCCAGAACATCCGGCACGGCCAGCACGATAGCCGGTGTGCAACCACGCGTGCCCATGAAGAAAAATGCCATAACAGCTACCCTGTGTGCGGCGTGTGCGTGTGCATGCACTTACATGATGGCCAGTGCGTGCACTCACCCGGTGGCGTGTACATTGTGGTCAATCCACTGACTTGGCGGCCTGGTTGGGGCACTTAGTTCATGGCGTGTGCGTGCACTCACTTGGCCGCGTGGTCGGGGCACTGCTCGCACAGCACGCCCAGGCAGAAGGCAGCGTTGCGGCGGTTGGAGGACTCGGGCTGACTCAGCTCCTTCATCGCCAGCGGGAAGATGGCCTGCAATGAGGGGGAGGGGGCAGGCCAGGCAGCGGCCACACAAAGAAAACGACCACAACACACCCAGTACGAAGACACATGAGTGAGCGGAGGGACCGACCAATAACAAGGGATTCCCTCTACGCATATGGGAAGTCACAAGCGGCCACCACGTCAGATAGTACTTGTCTTAAGTGGTAACCAATGACACCCTGCATCATCCATTGGACCAGGCGACTGGATAATACAGCAAAAACTGGGATGCACTTCCTTTGGGTCCAGCAGCATAGATGGTGCATGCACTATGACAGGAGCAGGGAGCAAAGTTAAGAAGCGCAGCAAAACGTGTGCATGCCCACGGTAACTTCCCAACGATTCACATTGGATGCCCACGCCACACGGGCAAACCATTGGTTAGACTTGACCACATCAACATCTCAAGCAGCTCCTCCACGCATTTGCTTACATCTGCAAACGGTGCCACGCTGGGGCCCATCGCGCGCACCACCTCGGCGAAGCAGGCGACCACCATGGTGCGGTCGGCCGATGTGCGCGACGGTTTCTGCGGGCGCCAGCATTACACGTACGCACAGCACGCACACACATGCCCATGCACACAGAGCCCCCGGCGTCCGTGTCAGCACACCCGCAAGGTGACCACGGCAACAGCACGGCAAGCAAGCCACAACGGTGACTCCACGCTGCCACTGCATCTGTGTTCAGAACACATGGCCGGGGGGTGGGGGTGGGGGGGCAGGAGGGAGGGGAATGGCCCACAAGGAAGGAGGTAGGGGAATAGCGCAGCGCTTGGCAGGCAGAGGGCAGAACAGAGACCACGCGAGACGAACATGCAGGCCACGTGGCATGGGCAGCGATCAGGGTACCAGCCAGCCCAGGGAACCTGCCGGAGGAAATGGCGAAATGATGGGGGCGGTCATGACAAGTGCACGTGCTGCGCTGCCAAATGATGCGCCCAGCCAGCAGGCGGCCATTCCATGGAAAGATCCACGCAGCTGGCCATCACCCAGTAGGGTTGATGGGCAAGGCCATCACCTAGTAAGGTTGATGGGCAAGGCCATCACCTAGTAAGGTTGATGGGCAAGGCCATCACCTAGTAAGGTTGATGGGCAAGGCCATCACCCAGTTGGGTTGATGGGCAAGGCCATCACCTAGTAGGGTTGATGGGCAAAGCCATCACCCAGTAGGGTTGATGGGCAAGGCCATCACCCAGTAGGGTTGATGGGCAAGGCCACCACCCAGTAGGGTTGATGGGCAAGGCCATCACCTAGTAAGGTTGATGGGCAAGGCCATCGCCCAGTTGGGTTGATGGGCAAGGCCATCACCCAGTAGGGTTGATGGGCAAGGCCATCCCCCAGTAGGGTTGATGGGCAAGGCCACCACCCAGTAGGGTTGATGGGCAAGGCCATCACCCAGTTGGGTTGATGGGCAAGGCCATCACCCAGTTGGGTTGATGGGCGAGGCCATGCCCAGTTGGGTTGATGGGCAAGGCCATCACCCAGTAGGGTTGATGGGCAAGGCCATCACCCAGTTGGGTTGATGGGCAAGGCCACCACCCAGTTGGGTTGATGGGCAAGGCCATCACCCAGTAGTGTTGATGGGCAAGGCCACCACCCAGTTGGGTTGATGGGCAAGGCCCTCACCTAGTAGGGTTGATGGGCAAGGCCATCACCCAGTTGGGTTGATGGGCAAAGCCATCACCCAGTAGGGTTGATGGGCAAGGCCATCACCCAGTAGGGTTGATGGGCAAGGCCATCGCCAAGTAGGGTTGATGGGCAAGGCCATCACCCAGTTGGGTTGATGGGCAAGGCCACCCCCCAGTAGGGTTGATGGGCAAGGCCACCACCCAGTAGGGTTGATGTGCAAGGCCACCACCCAGTTGGGTTGATGAGCAAGGCCATCACCTAGTTGGGTTGATGGGCAAGGCCACCACCCAGTTGGGTTGATGGGCAAGGCCATCACCCAGTAGGGTTGATGGGCAAGGCCATCACCCAGTAGGGTTGATGGGCAAGGCCATCACCCAGTAGGGTTGATGGGCAAGGCCATCACCCAGTAGGGTTGATGGGCAAGGCCATCACCCAGTAGGGTTGATGGGCAAGGCCACCACCCAGTAGCGTTGATGGGCAAGGCCATCACCTAGTAGGGTTGATGGGCAAGGCCATCGCCCAGTAGGGTTGATGGGCAAGGCCATCACCTAGTAGGGTTGATGGGCAAGGCCATCACCCAGTAGGGTTGATGGGCAAGGCCATCACCCAGTTGGGTTGATGGGCAAGGCCATCACCTAGTAGGGTTGATGGGCAAGGCCATCACCCAGTAGGGTTGATGGGCAAGGCCATCACCTAGAAGGGTTGATGGGCAAGGCCATCGCCCAGTTGGGTTGATGGGCAAGGCCACCACCCAGTTGGGTGGATGGGCAAGGCCATCACCTAGTAGGGTTGATGGGCAAGGCCATCACCTAGTAGGGTTGATGAGCAAGGCCATCACATTGTAGGGTTGATGGGCAAGGCCATCACCCAGTTGGGTTGATGGGCAAGGCCACCACCCAGTTGGGTTGATGGGCAAGGCCACCACCCAGTAGGGTTGATGTGCAAGGCCACCACCCAGTTGGGTTGATGAGCAAGGCCATCACCTAGTAAGGTTGATGGGCAAGGCCACCACCCAGTTGGGTTGATGGGCAAGGCCATCACCCAGTAGGGTTGATGGGCAAGGCCATCACCCAGTAGGGTTGATGGGCAAGGCCATCACCCAGTAGGGTTGATGGGCAAGGCCATCACCCAGTTGGGTTGATGGGCAAGGCCACCACCCAGTAGCGTTGATGGGCAAGGCCATCACCTAGTAGGGTTGATGGGCAAGGCCATCACCCAGTTGGGTTGATGGGCAAGGCCATCACCCAGTAGGGTTGATGGGCAAGGCCATCCCCCAGTAGGGTTGATGGGCAAGGCCACCACCCAGTAGGGTTGATGGGCAAGGCCATCGCCCAGTTTGGTTGATGGGCAAGGCCATCACCCAGTAGGGTGGATGGGCAAGGCCACCACCCAGTAGGGTTGATGGGCAAGGCCATCACCCAGTAGCGTTGATGGGCAAGGCCACCACCCAGTTGGGTTGACGGGCAAGGCCCTCACCTAGTTGGGTTGATGGGCAAGGCCATCACCCAGTAAGGTTGATGGGCAAGGCCATCACCCAGTAGGGTTGATGGGCAAGGCCATCACCCAGTAGGGTTGATGGGCAAGGCCATCACCCAGTAGGGTTGATGGGCAAGGCCATCACCTAGTTGGGTTGATGGGCAAGGCCATCACCCAGTAGGGTTGATGGGCAAGGCCATCGCCCAGTTGGGTTGATGGGCAAGGCCACCACCCAGTAGGGTTGATGGGCAAGGCCATCACCTAGTAAGGTTGATGGGCAAGGCCATCGCCCAGTTGGGTTGATGGGCAAGGCCATCACCCAGTTGGGTTGATGGGCAAGGCCATCACCCAGTAGGGTTGATGGGAAAGGCCATCGCCCAGTTGGGTTGATGGGCAAGGCCACCACCCAGTAGGGTTGATGGGCAAGGCCATCACCTAGTAAGGTTGATGGGCAAGGCCATCGCCCAGTTGGGTTGATGGGCAAGGCCATCACCCAGTTGGGTTGATGGGCAAGGCCATCACCCAGTAGGGTTGATGGGAAAGGCCATCACCCAGTAGGGTTGATGGGCAAGGCCACCACCCAGTAGGGTTGATGGGCAAGGCCATCGCCCAGTAGGGTTGATGGGCAAGGCCACCACCTAGTTGGGTTGATGGGCAAGGCCATCGCCCAGTTGGGTTGATGGGCAAGGCCATCACCTAGTAGGGTTGATGGGCAAGGCCACCACCCAGTAGGGTTGATGGGCAAGGCCATCACCCAGTTGGGTTGATGGGAAAGGCCATCACCCAGTAGGGTTGATGGGAAAGGCCATCACCCAGTAGGGTTGATGGGCAAGGCCACCACCCAGTAGGGTTGATGGGCAAGGCCATCGCCCAGTAGGGTTGATGGGCAAGGCCACCACCCAGTTGGGTTGATGTGCAAGGCCATCACCTAGTAAGGTTGATGGGCAAGGCCATCACCCAGTAGTGTTGATGGGCAAGGCCATCACCTAGTAGGGTTGATGGGCAAGGCCATCGCCCAGTAGGGTTGATGGGCAAGGCCACCACCTAGTTGGGTTGATGGGCAAGGCCATCGCCCAGTAGGGTTGATGGGCAAGGCCACCACCTAGTAGGGTTGATGGGCAAGGCCACCACCTAGTAGGGTTGATGGGCAAGGCCATCGCCCAGTTGGGTTGATGGGCAAGGCCATCACCTAGTAGGGTTGATGTGCAAGGCCATCACCTAGTAAGGTTGATGGGCAACAGGATGCGTGTGGCAGCCACCCACACAACCGCAGGTATTCACAACCGCAGGTCCCAGGCCCTCCTACCGCGTCTTGCCTATTGCCTATCGCTGCCGTGCCGCGTATTGCCTATTGCCTATTGCCTATTGCCTATTGCCTATTGCTTCCGAACCGTGTATTGCCTATTGCCTATTGCTTCCGTACCGCGCATTGCCTATGGCTGTCGTACCGCGTATCGCATGAGGTTGTTGAAGTGGTGCTGCAGCAGCGGCACAAACTGCTCCTTGAGCACGGTGGCCATCGACGGCAGCAGCTCGCACGCAGCGTCCATGAGCACTGCGTCGTGGTCCGCGTCCTCCCCCTCCTCGTCCTCGCTGTCAGACTCAGCTTCCTGGCACAGAGCCTTCTCCGTCAGGATCGACTCCAAACTCTCCGACACACCCTTGAGGTCTGCGGGAGGGGTTATAGAGACAACCGGTTAGGGGTCGTGGGAAAGGGCAAAGGGGAGGGGGTAAGCCATCTGTGGGGAGTGCGAGGGGGGACTCTCAGAAGAGACCCGCACGTAACGAAGCCGTGCATGCAACAGGCATAACAGCAAAACTCATACCACCAAACACCCCACCATGCCCAGATGCCTGGTTGTGCTTGCAACATCATGCATGACACCAGCAAAATCACCGTTATGGTAACGTCTATGCGGTTATGGTAACAACGCGAAACTGATCTCCCCTCCAGCTGCCACATTCCACAAGGCAGAACAGACGTCGAAGCTGCAAGCAGAGCATGTGGGAGGGAGCACATGGCGTCGCACCTGTCCACCGGCACACTGGTCGATTCGCACCAGGCACCTCCCATGGCTACATGGCATCTCCCGTGCTAGCACACCCGCCATGCCATGCATGGTGCTACTGACGCTCGCGCTCCCACCCTCACACGCGCGCCGGGGGCCACCCCCACCCCACGAGCAGCAAGCATGGCAGTTTGCCGGTGCATGTGCATGGGCTGTACCACAGGCCATATCACACAAGGCAGGTCACCCAAGCCAAGCACCAGATGCCTGCTTGACACTGAACCAGTCATCCATACCGCCCCACTCACATGGCTCAATGGCGGCGGGTGTACCCAGCAGCTTCATGACCTCCCCCGCAGAGATGCACGCCTGCGCCACCACCTCCTTGTCGTCATCGTCTACCATGGCCTTGACAAATGTCTCCATCGCAATGTCTGGCAGGGGCGGCCAGGGCTCCGCGCCACCCAGAGTCTCCAAAAGGGAAAGGATGAGCATGGGGCCGGGCATTATGGGCTCCGCAGGAGGTTCGCGGATCTCTTAGATGGTACGCGCCGCAAACGAGTCATTTATAACACCAAGACGACAAGGGGCAGCAAGCGGGCAGCCAGCCAGCCAGCCCAGCCGTACGGAAGCCTAGCAGCCAAAAAGTGCTCCACGGCCCCAACTTTTCCAGCAAACCCAAGGTGGGACTGTGTTGACATATGGAGATGAAGATAGAGATAGAGATAACGACAGATAAAGAGGCGAAGCTACAAATACAAACAGGGAAAGAGATAGGGGGGAGATTCGCGAAAGCAAAGTGCACTAAAACAAAACGGAGCCATCGCATTACAGCGCATCTTTTGCACCCTATACGGCAGGACCCGCCCCAGTGTGAGACACTCCTGGCTGACAGGAGCCGGCCATCCCTGACCCCTATTGCCTGCGCACAAAGGGAACGTGGGCGTGCCTACCGCGTGGGCCATGCTGTTGCCAAGTTCCCACCTGATATGGGTCATGCGTGCGTTTACCTGCTACATGTTTTACTTCGGGGCGCAGAGGCATCTGCAGAGGCGACACGCAGCGGGAGCACCCAGAGCAAGGAGGTACCGAGGCAGGGCCAGGCACCATAGGAGACATGTGAGGCTTGGCCAAGCGGAGGCGAACCAACCACTGCAGGACACATGTGTGGCATGGGGCCCAAAAATACACACGCGGCTGGCATGCTGCTCCCATGTGGGGAGCTATCCCACAAGTCAACATATACCAACCAGGCATGTGCATAGAAAGCAGGTCATAGCATGGCAAAGCATCCCCAAAGACTGTGGGTCGGGGCAGCTGACGTGTGCGCAAAGCACACCTTGAAACGGTTGACATGCCCACACCCCCCGGGGCCTACCTGCAGCCCCCCGCTTGGGTACGCCTCCATCACGGCGATCACCACGCCTGCGGGTACAGACAGCCGGGGGGAACGACGGCAAAGAGAGAGGGTGGGGATGGGGCGCAGCAACCGGGGGAGGCGCAAGCATTAGTCCATGTCCCCTGTGCGTGCGATGTCCCTATCCCAACACGGAAGCAAGCATGAGCGCAACACATCATCTGCCATCATCTGCCATCACCTGCCATCATCCACCATCCAGCGCGTGAGCTGTTCACAGCCACGACCAAGCCCACCACATGGGTTCCAGTCCACACACAGTGGTAGGCCTCCATCGCCTGTTGCCGCATGCCTCACTCCTCACTCACAGTGGTAGGCCTCCATCGTCTGTTGCCGCACGTCCTCATGGAAGTAGTCCACGTTCCGCTTGAGGATCGCCAGCATCTCCTCCATGTACGGCATGAACGCCGCCTTGCAGTGACGCGCGTACGAACCCAGCGCCTGCAAGCACAATCGACACAAGAACAGGAGGCAGGGCCGCAGCATAATGGGGCAGAAACAAGCGGTGGCGGCGAGCAACCGAGGTACGCGACGTAAAACAGCTGCGCAGTCACCCCCATGCACATGGGCATGGCAGGGCACATCAAAAGCAGTGCCATGCGCCATGCGCCACATGGCGTGCAGCAGAGGGTTCCAGGAGGAATGACCATTCAACCCAGCCTCGGAAACGAAAGGGCACATCAAAAGCAGTGCCATGCGCCATGCGCCACATGGCGTGCAGCAGAGGGTTCCAGGAGGAATGACCATTCAACCCAGCCTCGGAAGTGAAAGGGCACATCAAAAGCAGTGCCATGCGCCATGCGCCACATGGCGTGCAGCAGAGGGTTCCAGGAGGAATGACCATTCAACCCAGCCTCGGAAGTGAAAGGGCACATCAAAAGCAGTGCCATGCGCCATGCGCCATGCGGCACATGGCGTGCAGCAGAGGGTTCCAGGAGGAATGACCATTCAACCCAGCCTCGGAAGTGAAAGGGCACATCAAAAGCAGTGCCATGCGCCATGCGCCATGCGCCACATGGCGTGCAGCAGAGGGTTCCAGGAGGAATGACCATTCAACCCAGCCTCGGAAGTGAAAGGGCACATCAAAAGCAGTGCCATGCGCCATGCGCCATGCGCCACATGGCGTGCAGCAGAGGGTTCCAGGAGGAATGACCATTCAACCCAGCCTCGGAAGTGAAAGTATTCGGCACCTTACAAGTTATGTGACATCTGCACTCTTTGTAGCACCGTGCCAGTGAGCGTTCCTGAGTGCCATCCGGGTACCGGCCATGTTGCGCCCGTGACGCGTACGCAGTCTCAAAGGAGATGACCCCCATCGCCAGCAGTTAGGATTCGCGAACACCCGCTTCTGCCTGTTCGCCACAAGCTCCCCAGACATAACAACCGCGAACCCTTCCCTACGTGCAGCGAACACGACCCAGCCCGCCCTTGCCTACCCTTCTCTCGTGCCTACCCTGCTCTCGTGCCTACCCTGCTCTCGTGCCTACCCTTCTCTCCTGCCTACCCTTCTCTCGTGCCTACCCTTCTTTCGTGCCTACCCTTCTCTCGTGCCTACCCTTCTCTCGTGCCTACCCTTCTCGTGCCTACCCTTCTCTCGTGCCTACTCTTCTCTCGTGCCTACCCTTCTCTCGTGCCTACCCTTCTCTCGTGTCTACCCTTCTCTTGTGCCGGGCCCAGCAGCTCACACACGGTCCTCATCCATCCCCCCTTGGCTTGGTCCCTTCCCCCCCCCACCTGTAGTGCGGCCGACTTCTCGTCCAGCACGCCCGTGCGTATGCTCAAGCTGGTGCCCTCAAGCCCCTCCTCGTCCTCATCCGACGACACCGCGCCGCCCATCGCGTGCGTGCCGCCCGTGCCGTCGCCCTCGGCATTGTCGTTTCGGAAGCTGAACACCTCGCCATCATTGATGTTGCACGAGGCAAACGCGTGCTTGACCGCCACGGGCAGGTACTGCAAGGGGGGCAGGGGGCACGTGGCACACCCGAGGCCGGGGTACATCGCAGCGCGCAGATTTATGAGACATCCACAAGGACAGATACCCGCCAGAAGGCGCTCCAAACCCACTCCCCGCTACAAGCGAAAACCATACATATCTCGCTACACAAACGAAAGTTAAATATAACCCAGCCATTAAAATCATCCTGCCACGTGTGAGCTCCACAGCCATTCTGCGACCCTCCACGCGTTCCTGCTTACAGCCCAGTGCTCAGAAAGAGGGAACCTTCACTTCTCTTATACCATCAATGTCTTCATCTGAAACTACATGCGCCACATTCGATACCCAATCTGGCCAATCACGATGCAGGTTGTTTGTCACCCTAATGTTCTTGGGGCGTGCAGCACATGACCAGCATCCTGCAAACCATGACATTGTGCATTACAGTGCATAACATGACCAGCATCCAGACAGCTCCACAAACCACCGCATCGGGGCAACTCCGCGGTCCCCTGCCGCCAACAACAGCACCTTCCCCCGGTAGGCATCCGCACCCCGGCCGGCCCCTGCCTCATACTCACCTCGGCAAACTCGGCGCCCAGGCACTCGGCCACGTTGGCAAAGAAGCTGTGCGTATACTCCCTCAGCTCGGTGTAGTCGAGGTTGAAACCTGCCAGCGCCGCGTCCACAAACCCGCGCAGGTGCGGCCGCATGATGTCAGCGCCCACCGCGACCGCGATGAGGGAGACGCACTCGGTCGCGTGCGCGCGCACCTGCAGCTCCTCATCGGCAGTGCGCGACAAAAAGGGGGTGATCGCACGCAGGCAGGGCTCCGCGTAGGGGAGGAAATCCTTGCCCGCGGCGGACGCCGCCGAGCCGATCGCGGTGAGGGCAATGCACTGGCACACGCCACCAGGGGGGGGGGGGGGGGACACCAATACGCACCGCATTGGGGGGGAGGGGACACGATTGCGCAGATAGGGCCAGTAGAGGGCAACAGGGGAAGAATAAGATTATGGATCAGCTCCATCTGCTTGCAGATCGGCAAGACCAAAAAGACCAAAGGGGCAAGAGACCAAACGGGCCATGGCACGCCCATGCAGGTTGCCCCGAGCCACCGCGGTTGCTTCTCCCAACACAATGTGTCCCTGCACAACCTTCTCCTCACGCGCGCCTCACCTGCACGCCCTTTCTCTTGTTCCCATCACGCCTACCCCGTGTACCTGCACGCCCTTTCTCTTGTTCCCATCACGCCTACCCCGTGTACCTGCACGCCCTTTCTCTTGTTCCCATCACGCCTACCCCGTGTACCTGCACGCCCTTTCTCTTGTTCCCATCACGCCTACCCCGTGTACCTGCACGCCCTTTCTCTTGTTCCCATCACGCCTACCCCGTGTACCTGCACGCCCTTTCTCTTGTTCCCATCACGCCTACCCCGTGTACCTGCACGCCCTTTCTCTTGTTCCCATCACGCCTACCCCGTGTACCTGCACGCCCTTTCTCTTGTTCCCATCACGCCTACCCCGTGTACCTGCATGCCCTTTCTCTTGTTCCAATCACGCCTACCCCGTGTACCTGCACGCCCTTTCTCTTGTTCCCATCACGCCTACCCCGTGGTTCTACCTGCACGCCCTTCGAGCACGCGCCTCACCTGCACATCCTTCTTCTGTCCGGGCACGCAGAGCAGCTCCAGCAGCCGCGAGGAGAAGGGCGCGAGGAAGGGGCTGATCACGTCCGCATCCAGGTGGTCGCAGAACGAGTCCAGCGCGTAGATCGCCTTCTCCTGATTAAGAGAGGGGGGGTGAGGGGGGGGGGATGGGGTGTATGTGTGTGAGGGGGGCGAGATCGCAAACCAGCCAGCCATGGAAACAGGCACCAACCAACATTCAGGGCACAGGCATTTGCTTGTGCACACGAGCACTGTTAGTGAGGCGGGATTGATGGACGATGGGGTGGAGGCGAGGGAGAGCAGAAGATTGGGGGGGGGGGGGGGGGGGAAGGGAGGGCACATGAGGGAGCAAAGAATGCAGAGTATGCAACAGGAGATGGAAGGTTAATGGAACAGGGTTGGCAGACAGCAAGGGATCACATGAGGCCAGCATCAAGCATGGGCGGACCATGGGCCGTACAGAGATCATGTGGACGGTAGATACTCCTCCGGATCACCACAAGCAGCCCCCCCCCACCCACCACCACCCACCACCACCCCCCCACCACCACCCCCACCCACCCACCCACCCACCCACCCACCCACCCACCCACCCACCCACCCACCCACCCACCCACCCACCCACCCACCCACCCACCCACCCACCCCCACCCACCCACCCACCCACCCACCCACCCACCCACCCACCCACCCACCCACCCACCCACCCACCCACCCACCTACCCACCCACCCACCCACCCACCTGCACAAAAGGCTCCGGGTCCTGCAGTGCGTGGAAGATGGCGGAGAGGCACTCCTGGTAGTACTCGAGCACCTCAGGCTGCAAGTGCTCCGCAAACTCCCCGATGGCGAAGCAGGCCGCCGCCTTCACCTCCTGCGCGCGCATACACACGCACACGCACAGACAGACAAGTGCACGGGGATGGTTCGCAGACTCATTGGCGCGTTTGAGACAGCATGGGGAGGAGGGTGCAGGGCGCACGGCGTAAGGCGTGCGCCAATCTGCACAAAGGAGTCAGGGGGCACGGTGCCAGGGGCGCTGAGCACCAGGGGGTTGGGGGAGGGACCTGAAGCTGCTCATGCAGCAGACATTAAGCCACAGATTGGGACGGAACACCATACCTGCAGAAGTGGCCGATGTGATGAGACATCCACCAGAACTCGATGCATGCCACGCCTGACCTCGGAAACACAAGGTAGCAGTCAGACTAAGCCATGCTATAACCTGCCAAGATCTCCCACTACAACCGCCCCCGCTGCCCCCAACCCAACCCACCTTGCAGTCATCCGCCACGCGCTTGAGCACCGCCGGCAAGATGTCGGCGATGTGCTCGCACGCCTGCTCGGCGCACCCCTGCGAGACGACGCCCAGCACCACCACGGCGGCGGCGCGGCAGTTTGCATCGGCGCTCTCGATGTTGGAGGCTGCAAAGGCGGCGACAAGGGGGAAGACGTGCTTGGCAGGCACGTAGACCGCCAGCATGTCCAGGACCTGGGCTTTCGTGGGGGCAGGCAGGGCACACGGGGGGAGCGGAAGCATTCATGTGTGTGGAAGAATGCATGTGGATGCGTGCGTGTGGATCCATGAGTGTGGCTGTGTGCATGACGACCCCACCCATGCACCCTATGTGCCAGCACATGCCACTGTGGAGGGCAAGCATAGGGGAGGGCACACACAGGGGGGCGCCACGAGCCGGCATCCCATGGTTTGGGGCACAGGGGGATGCGTCAGGCAACAATGCAGGCATTTCTTTCAAAGAAACGGAAGGGGGCAGCGGCAGCATCGTGCGACTTATCCATGCCAAGGAAAGAGATAGGCCCAGAGAAAACGCCAAGTGAGGTGTGCGGCAGAGATGAGGTGCAGAGTGTAGAGAGAATCAACAAGAAAACAGGACATGCGGCAGCACCAGACCAACCAACAGCAACAACAGCAACAACACCCACCTGGATGGCGAACCGGTGCGGCGGCACGTCATCCTCAAACAGGTCGGGCGGGGGCGCCTCACACGCGAGCCGGCAGACCGTCTCCAGCAGCGGCACCACCAGCTTCTGCTTGGTGAGCATCTTGGGCTTGTAGCGCGCCAGCCACGCAAGCAGCTGGCTGGCCTGATAGCGCACCGAGAGGCTGTACTCGGCATTGGAGGCCACCTCCGAGGCAAAGGCGACGATGGCCGGCATGGCCTGCATGAGCATGGGCAGCGGGTTCTCCACCAGGTCGTCGAAGATCTCAAACGTGAGGATCGCCGGGTCATCGTCGCCGGACGCCAGCGCCGCGCGCGCCACATCCATCATCGCAGGCACCAGCTCGCGGAACAAAACCTGCGGCCATCAATAGGTGGCGGTGATAGTCGGTAGGACACATGGCGGTGGGGTGATGAGCCGGTCGCGTTGTGCGTGGTCAGCAGGAGTAAAGACTGGTATGCAACCCATGCCACTTGTCAATCCCTGGATAGGGGGTGTCACGGGAAACATGTCAGACGTTACGAGACCTCACGAGGTGCCACCACCACTCCAGTCCACCACCTCAAAACAGGCTACAATCGCCCCCAGTCTCCTTATCAAGGCATGCAAAAAGGTCCCTGTAACGCCATGTGGCGGGATGGCGTGCACACACATGCACATGGCGTACACCACCATCGCGCCACCGTGCGCGTGCCCCGCCCCTTGCTGCGCGCATGCTCCCCCACGCGCACGCGCTCCCCCCCTCCCATCCTCGTCCCAACCACCACAAGCGCATGCCCCACCCCTTGCTGCGCGCATGCTCCCCCCACGCGCACGCGCTCCCCCCCTCCCATCCTCGTCCCAACCACCACAAGCGCATGCCCCACCCCTTGCTGCGCGCATGCTCCCCCCACGCGCACGCGCTCCCCCCCTCCCATCCTCGTCCCAACCACCACAAGCGCGTGCCCCGCCCCTTGCTGCGCGCATGCTCCCCCCACGCGCACGCGCTCCCCCCCTCCCATCCTCGTCCCACCCACCACAAGCGCGTGCCCCACCCACCACTTCCTTCTCGTCGGTGATCCAAGTGACGACCGTGCCCGCCGCCCTGCAGGCAGGCACGGGGCCGGGACATGGAAGATGAGGACACGAGGGAGGTCAGCATAGAAGATGAGGACAAGAGGGAGGTGAGCATGACACGGGGCTTGTGGGGGCGTGAGGGCGTGAGGGAAGCCAGCATGGCGGGGGGAGGGCGCAAAAGTGAGGGTAGGGTGGGCTTCCAGCAGAGGAGAAGAAAGGCAGTGCACTATTAATTGTTTGCCCCATCTGGCTAGGAACATGCTGGCTGGACAGCAAGCAGCGGGTGAAACAAGCGTTGCCGCAAGCATGACTGCCACTGCAAGTGGGACCCACAGGACGCACCGCTCCCTGTGGGCCAGCGCAGCCATGTGCACGGCCCTACTTGCTGGCATGCCTGCACATGCACCAGCGTTCCCTCTGCTTACGAGGGCCACGCAACAGCACACACCGCAGACGCTACGGCTACATGGCATGCCGGCCAGCCGCTACGACCTACACCTACACTTCATGCACGAACCCGAAACACTCGGCACTCTGTATGTGCGCGCGGCGACGCCCTACGCCTACACGTGCATTCCATCGCCAAGCGGCGTGGCCCGTACTTGAGCGCGGCGACGCGGACGGGCACGCTGTGGTCCTTGAGGCCTTGCAGGAAGATGCCCAGCAGCGTCGCAAAGTGGGGCCTCAGGTGCTCCACGATCGTCTCCGTTAGTGAGTTGAAGAGGACCAGCGCCACCTGGCAGCGCAACACCAGCGGCCGACCACACGTGGGGCCGCGCAACACCAGGGCACACGCACATGTGGGGCGAGGCAACACAAGTTAGGCAGCGACCAAGTGCCGAGGCTTCTTGGGCTGAAAGGTAACACACCAAACTGCAGAGCCCGCACATAAGTCCCACTCAGCAGCTCAGTCCTCCACGCTGGCCACGCAGGGGCGTTGTGGAGGACAGGCCCAGGGGCCAGGGTCAGCGGGAGGGAAGCCAATGGACCGCCCTGGCTACAGGGCCCACTGCGTGGGCAACTCAAGGGCACAAAGCACAGCCGCTGGCTGCCCGCTTGCCGCACCTGCCGTTGCATGCGTTGGCTTCCGCGATGCCATGACACGAAGCAAACGGTCATCCACCCATGCCTGCGTTGTACGTGGTGGGGTGGGTTACCGGGCAGGCGCTACAAATGGCAATGTGGGATGATGGGCGCCGGGATTCATTGGCAGGCATGACTAGGGCTATAACTGCCACAGGGCGACCTTGTAGGACATTACCAATTGATACTACTTTTTTTTTCTTAAGGATGTGAAGTAATGGTACTGTATGGATATATTTCCAACAAATTTGATGAAAATTTTACCACATTATAAATTTCTGCGCCAACTTCCCGGATACTTTACCTACCCACTTGGGTATCCATGGCCAGCCAAGATGCTGCCATAAAGTCCACACATGGGCATGAACACCACAACAAGATACTGCACGGTCCACTCCGACACCTCCCATGCATGGCGGAGCAGCCTCCCCCCAAAGGCCCCCACCCCCTCACCTCTCGGTGGCCTTCCTGTGGGCTGCGGCTGGCCTCCAGCAAAAAGGGCATGAGCTCGTGCCACTGTCCCAGCGGCAGCGTGTGCTTGGCGATCACGCTCACCACGTCCGCACACGCGCGGCGCACAGGGTGGCTGGGGGATAGGGCGTGGTTCAGGAAGGGGGGGTAAGGGAGGATGTGTGAGCAGTGGATGTGCTTGAGTGCCCCAAGACATCATGCATCTCTAAAGGGGGATTGGATGGGCCAGTTAGGCATGGGGTATTCAAGAAGGATACGCTTCCTTGAAGATGGTCTGGTCCGTAAGGCTTGATCGAGTACGCGTAGCACAAGTAGGCATTACTTGTATGGTTGACGCAACTATATAATCATTCGCTAGTTTCGTGTAGAAAGGAAAAACCATACATGTAGTGATATGCCAAAGTCAGACATTGACGCACAGTAAAGCTATAAAAACTGGAGAATGAACGTGGCCAAGATTGCGTACACGGAGAAAAGAAAAGAGGGACAAATTATTAACTTTCAATGCTAGAATCCACTCTTCTAAATCTGTGCAGGCGAACTGTTCGTGTCGACATGACAACATGTGCTATATCACGTACCACCTCTCTTTGACTATACTCTCCAACAAAATCGTCTTGGCCGAATTGCGAAGTTCATCAGTAAGTTTTATCCAATGTCCAGAAATTTTTTTCCGCAATAACACTGCAGCCAAATGGCGAATCATGTCGGAACCGGAGTTCTGAACCCTATCCAGCAAAGCAGGCACAATTGCCGGCTCTTTCGCTAGCTGCCGCAGGACCTCTTCTGCTTGCCGCCTGGCCTCATTGTCTGTCACCAGGAACTGGCTCAATATTTCCTCTAACCGTTCCATGGGTTACCTTGGCGCTAAGTTTCTCAATTCAATGATAACGACGGCGAGCAATGCCAGGCAGTTTTGTAGCAATTTTTAGAAAGGATGCCTTCTTAAAGCGTTGCCGCCCAAACGCTTTACACTCCCCAATATATTTCCGGCCACTTTTGCTAAGTTATGGTGGGCAATCAATGCAGGCAGCTGCTGAGCCGCAGTGCTTTCAGTGCTGTGCGACGAAGGGGAACAATGTTTACAGCAATTGCCAGCGTGTCGGCAGTCGGCAACCGTGCGGCCGCCGACACGCGCTATGCTGGCAGCTATACCATGATCGCACACTGCCCGCACACGTGACACGGTGACACAGCCCACAATACATTAATGAAGTCTTCTACAGTAAGATCTTTTGCCCAAAACCAGCCCTGCGATCTTGAACCTGAAATTATTCCTTCAAAGCCAGGGTCTCATGATCTAAAAACTGGGAATCTTAAACGGGGGGGGGGGGGGGGGGTTCGCTCCGGGATGGTCGCGAACAGCTTTCTTCGGCCAGTAGTGCGCCAGTTCAACGCGTTGCGCCATAGCCTTTCATCAGGACGAACGATCCTTAATTAACAGGTGGCCACAGCTTTTCTACATCACATGCTGGCTATTTGACAAGGGAAGGGTGCAAAAATGATAAATGTATACTTATCGATGCACAAACCTGCTCTCGTCGGTGACGTTGGGATTTTCTAAATTTTCTGACACTGCTTAGTAGTGACCCGGCCTTCCGACGGAGCTTTTGTTCAGGCGTGGTGCATGGTGGGATTTATTTCGCTGTTGTCGGCATCGCTGCAATTGGATTGCTGATTCGCGGCCACCGACTACAGTGTTCTCGAAATTGAAGTCAACCCGAACATAGTGAGTTTGGCGCATTACATAATTTCATTAGTGGGGTCGCAACCAATTTTAACTTTTGGATTCTGGGACCACAATCTACTTCGTCTTTTCACCAGGTTTAGCTCGCTTTGCCCTCCATCCATCCATCCATCCATCCGTCCATCCATCCATCCATCCATCCATCCATCCATCCATCCATCCATCCATCCATCCATCCATCCATCCATCCATCCATCCATCCATCCATCCATCCATCCATCCATCCATCCATCCATCCATCCATCCATCCATCCATCCATCCATCCATCCATCCATCCATCCATCCATCCATCCATCCATCCATCCATCCATCCATCCATCCATCCATCCATCCATCCATCCATCCATCCATCCATCCATCCATCCATCCATCCATCCATCCATCCATCCATCCATCCATCCATCCATCCATCCATCCATCCATCCATCCATCCATCCATCCATCCATCCATCCATCCATCCATCCATCCATCCATCCATCCATCCATCCATCCATCCATCCATCCATCCATCCATCCATCCATCCATCCATCCATCCATCCATCCATCCATCCATCCATCCATCCATCCATCCATCCATCCATCCATCCATCCATCCATCCATCCATCCATCCATCCATCCATCCATCCATCCATCCATCCATCCATCCATCCATCCATCCATCCATCCATCCATCCATCCATCCATCCATCCATCCATCCATCCATGCATGCATCCATGCATCTAGCCAGCCAGCCAGCCAGCCAGCCAGCCAGCCAGCCAGCCAGCCAGCCAGCCAGCCAGCCAGCCAGCCAGCCAGCCAGCCAGCCAGCCAGCCAGCCAGCCAGCCAGCCAGCCAGCCAGCCAGCCAGCCAGCCAGCCAGCCAGCCAGCCAGCGATCTATCGTCTCTCTCTCTCTCTCTCTCTCTCTCTCTCTCTCTCTCTCTCTCTCTCTCTCTCTCTCTCTCTCTCTCTCTCTCTCTCTCTGTGTGTGTGTGTGTGTGTGTGTGTGTGTCTTGGCTTGTACCGTTGACTTGAAACTATATTTCCCCAGCAAACACACATGTTGCACTACCTTGCTGCGTTGCTGTGGTGGGGATGCCGGAATATCATGGGGTACCCCTCTGGCAGGGTGGGTGTTCTGCGGGGTGGATTTGCAGACACACAGAAAAGCAAGAGGTTCAGGGCAGCGGAGCTGTTTGATCTGCTGCCACCCAGGGCATGCGTACTACCGCACAGTTGTGGCAGCACGCGTGTCGCTCCGCGGGTAGCGCAGCACATGATGGCAGCACGCACAGGTACCAGGGCTAGCTCACCGCCTTCCACCAGGCAGATCAGCCTGATGCATTAACAACGTGCCACATACCATAGGGAGATGAGAAGCTCACATTGCTTGTGAGGAATAGGGCACGGGCAGGGCGAGAGCTCCACTTGCGGGCACTTTTGAGAATTGGGAGGGATACTTCTTTTCCGATGGTCACCTCTGCACGACTGGGTTTGAAAATGTCCTTTAATCGCTTCTACAATTTCACCTAGCTTCTTGCATGTGCGGGAATCCCTGAAGCGGCACACATTGCTCATGACTTTCCATGGTGTGGGCACAGCCATTGTTGAACTCTTGCAGTGGACCCCCTTGCCAGCGTGGGACTGTGGGGCCTGAACCCTCGAGGACCCGAGTTGGCTGAGCCGCCCTGACGTAGGTGCGACAGCATGCTTGGCTCTTGTTCCGTGGTGTCCTTGCCCACCATCCCTGCAGGTGTCTCAGCCTGGCCCTGCACCCACAGCATGCTGTGACCCGCCTTTCGGCCAGACTGGGCGTGCCCATCATGACTCTGCCCTGCCCTGGGTTCTACTTGCAAACGCACGAGCAGGGCGAAAAGGACAAACAGGGCGACATGGTGTGGTGGCATGCGGTAGCCATGGCATGTGCCGCCAGCTGACACTTCGGACATGGACCCACGCATCCATCAGCAGGCACCGCCCCAGTCATTCCTGTCCTGGTCAGTGGCGGAGGCGGAGGAGAGTGACGGGGTGGAGACAGCAGAGCTCGATGAGCCGCCGCCGCCATCCCACTTGTCACACCCATGGGGCCGCAACTCGTGGGCAGACTATGCGGAGTACGACGAGGCGGATGCGCTGACCGATCGCATGGACGGTCTCGTGCTGCATGAGGAACACCTGTCCTCCGCCATATCATGGCACCCCTCCGACGTGGATGGTGCAAGCAACGGGGGCCATGCCATGCCACATGCCAGCGCGCGCCCGCCGCCTTCCTCTTCCTCGTCGGGCTCGGATCGGGAGGGTTGGCGTGGCCACCGAAGCACCAACGGTGGTGCACAAGTATACCAACACCGGTACGGCGCTGCCAATGGGACGCAGGCACCGCCGGACACAAATGGTGGCCAATGGGACGGACCAGCTCCCGTACTTACAGCACCAGGGCAGGGGCGGGAGCCAGCGCAGGTGTCTGAGGCCCTGGGTGCTTGGGATGACTCCTCTGGTGCTGGCGGGGCCACGGTGGACGATTGGACAAGCGCCCTGCCGAGTCGCCCACTGTATTCGAATGATGAGTGGTGGACCGGGCCAGATGACGCGACCAGCGCATCACCCGGGACAGGTGCGCAATCCCACGCGCTGTTGCCGGTGCATGAGTCTTGGTATGGTCAGGGGGCGGTGCCTAACAGGAACGCGCGACCTGCCGGCCTGGGCAGGGGCGTGCGCGGGGTAGCCGCTGCAGGCACCCGCTCTGCCTTTGCCGCAGGGAGCGCCCCGCGACTATCGGCGGGGTGGCAGCAGGTGGCCGACGCAGGCTTCTCTTTGGCGGGGCCCAGGGCAGGAAGTGCACAAGCACATGGAAACGTGGCGGGTGGCAGCAGGAGCGGCCGTGGCGGCGTGGGCCGTGGCTCCCAGCTGCCGCGGCAACAGGCGCAGGACCGGCGGCGGTACCGCGACGGGTTGCGGGGCGGCGAGAGGGGGGCCGAGGCGGGGCGACGCGGCAGGGACGAGCGTCGCGCGAACGACGAGGCGCGGCGCCAGGGCTACGTGACGGTGCACGTGGACAAGGTCCCGCGCGAGATCTCGGCGCTGGACTTGGCGGCGTTCCTGTTGGACAAGCTGGTCAAGAACGGCCACGATGTGTGCGACAACCCGCTGCGCACGGTGGAGCTGGAGACCGACCGGGGGGGGCGGCCCAACGGGAAGGCCTGGCTCACGCTGCAGCATTCGGTCTTCCGGCAGCTGCAGCGTTTCGAGCTGGCATCCTCGCTCGTGATGAATGGGAAGGCTCTGCAGCTGCAGGAGGACCCCCGCAAGCTCATCAACTCAGCCACAGGTGACCGGCGCAAGCCGCGGGGCGGGCCCATTACTCTGCGCTGTAGCGTGCTGCGGCTGTGCGTGCCAGGGGTTGCCGGTGACGGTGGCAGCACCAGCGGTGGGGCCCCTAGCACGCTCCCGCCGCTTCAGGTGCTGTGGGAGCAACGGGGCGAGCCCGCGCTCGTCATCTTCAACTGGCGCAAGCGCCGGGTGGAGATCTACCTGCAGCTCCCTGGCAGGGACGAGCGGGAGCCCTTCCGCGTGAGCCTGGCCATGACCGAGTTGGACCCAGGGTGCGTGCGGACGGTGGCGGCGCCGGGGGCAGTGGGTGGCTGGGCAGGGGGCAGTAGTAGCCTATCGCCGGAGGGCATGGTGATGGTGAGTGTGCTGCTTGCGGTGCGGCAGGCGCCCAAGCTGGCGCGGGGGGAGCTGAAGCCACGCAGCCCCGAGGTGCGCGTGCGGGACCTGCTGCGGGCGGGCGGGCCCGGGCAGTACCGGTGGCCCGAGTTCTCCGAGGGGGGTGGCGACCCCAGCGGTGACAGCGACCAGGAGCTAGGGAGCCTGTTGAACGACAGGGACAGGCAGCCCTGGGAGTGGACGCGCACGGTGGACCCAACGCAACCAGAGGGGCGGGAGGCGGCAGGCGACCGTGTGTGCCAGCACTCAGTGTTCTCAGAGGCCACGGTGTACGTGCTGGAGCTGGGGCCCGTGCACGGCAACGTGGCGGTGGATCTGAGGAAGATGATGGGGGAACAGAACCTCATCCACAACAAGTGGCAGCACGCCATCCAGCGGGATGCCCTGGCCTGGCCCGAGCTGCGGCGTTCCTCGCTGAATGAGTACCTACAGCCCTACCGTGACGCACAGGCATCGTTCAGTGCCCTGCCCTTCTCCGTGCGCTATCTGGTCGAGGTGCTGCTGTCGGAGAGCAAGCTGCTGCACTCGCATGTCACCGAGGGGTTCGTGGCCATGCTGGCGTCTGTACCGGAGGGGAGGGCGGAGTGGGCGCTGAGCAAGGCCGAGGCGCACCGCCTCTACCGCACCACGATGTGGGAGGACCCGGACGCGACGCTGCGCTTCCTGCGCCGCTGCCTGTTGGGGGATGAGCAGGCGCTCGAGGAGCGGGGGGGCATCCGTTCCCGCCGCGCAGCCGAGGGCCGCAAGGTGCACCTGGTCATGGTGCGCAAGGTGCTGGTCACCCCCCTGCGCATCACCTGCCTGCCGCCTATGGTGGAGGTGTCCAACCGCGTTCTGCGCGAGTACCCGGAGCACGCAGACAGCTTCTTGCGGGTGCAAGTGTTGGATGAGGACATGGACAAGTTTGCAGGCCCAGCCAACTCGGGGAGGGTGGCCGCTGACAGGGACACTAGGGACCTGCTGGGCCGCGTGGCGCGCGTGCTGAGGCACGGGATCATGGTGGGCGGGCACCACTTTGGCTTCCTCGCCTACTCCAGCAGCCAGCTGCATGAGTGCAGCCTGTGGATGTACACCGAGGCGCCGCTGCCGCCGCCGTCACCGCCCCCCCCCTCCCCCGCCGAGATCCGGCGCTTCATGGGCCGCATGGACGACATCAAATGCGTCGGGCGGCATGCGAGCCGGCTAGGGCAGTGCTTGTCCACCTCGTTGCAGACCCTGGAAGTGCCCCCCGCGCAGCGGGGGGACATTGCTGACGTCTGCGTGGGCAACAACCTGTTCTCAGACGGTGTCGGGATTATCAGCCAGGCATGCGCCGACGAGGTGGCGGCCTCGCTGGGGCTGGACGTCACGCCTAGCGCTTTCCAGATCCGCTACGGCGGCGTCAAGGGCATGCTGGCCGCGTGGGGGGCCAACCTAGCCCGGCTCAGCCCGGATGTGGCACTCGCCATGGCTGGCAAGAAGGTGCTGGTGCGGCCGTCGATGGACAAATTCAAGTGTGACCACACCATGCTGGAGATCGTGGGCATATCCAAGTACATGCCGTGCTACTTGAACCATCAGATCATTGCAATCCTGTCCTCCCTGGGTGTTCTGGACAAGTCGTTTCTGGACCTGCAAACCCAGGCCCTCAACGCCATGCGCGCGCTGTTCAAGGATGAGCAGCATGCGCTAGAAATCGTGCGCACGCGGTTCCCTGTGATCGCGGTCGGCCACCACAGGGGCCGGCCGCGTAAAGGCGGCGACCTGCCCGTGGGCGGTGACCTGCTGGTGGACCCTCTGCGGCCGACCGCGGTGGTGCTGGAGATGCTGCGCGCTGGGTTTGCCATCGAGCGGGAGCCGCACCTGCACGGTCTACTGCGCGCGCTGCGGTCGCACCAGCTGCTGGAGATCAAGGAGAAAGCGCGCGTGCCCGTGGAGCGCGGCGTGGTGCTCTACGGCGTCATGGACGAGATTGGTGTGCTCACCCAGAACCAGGTGTTCGTGCAGTACCGCGACCTCACGCAGGACGCGCAGCCCAGCGCGCACGCCAAGCCGCCCACCAAGCTGGTGCGTGGGAAGGTGATCGTTGGACGGTCGCCGTCGCTGCACCCTGGGGACATCCGCGTGCTGACGGCGGTGGATGCGCCGCAGCTGCGCCACCTGGTCGACGTCGTCGTCTTTCCGCGCACGGGGTACCGGTCGCTGCCCTCCATGATGAGCGGGGGTGACCTGGACGGTGACGTCTACTTTGTCATCTGGGACGAGCGGCTCTTCCCCACCAGGGAGGAGGTTGACCCTGCCAAGTACGAGGCCGCGCCAATGCTGGAGATCCCCGACCCGGTCAATCAGGGCCACCTCATCGACTGGTTCCTCAACTACATCGTCAACACCAACATAGGTGCGTGTAGTCACGAGGTTTGCGTATTGTGGGTGCCTCCAGGTAGCCTTAACGTCGCTTGGCTCTGCGGCTGCCATCGCTGCTCCTCTTTCTCATCTCCCTCTCCTCCTCTTTCCCCCTGTGCTCATCCTCCTCCTCCTCATCATCATCATCATCATCATCATCATCCTCATCATCATCATCATCATCATCATCATCATCATCATCATCATCATCATCATCATCATCATCATCATCATCATCATCATCATCATCATCATCATCATCATCATCATCATCATCATCATCATCATCATCATCATCATCATCATCATCATCATCATCATCATCATCATCATCATCATCATCATCATCATCATCATCATCATCATCATCATCATCATCATCCTCATCCTCATCATCATCATCATCCTCATCCTCATCCTCATCCTCATCCTCATCCTCATCCTCATCCTCATCCTCATCCTCATCCTCATCCTCATCCTCATCCTCATCCTCATCCTCATCCTCATCCTCATCCTCATCCTCATCCTCATCCTCATCCTCATCCTCATCCTCATCCTCATCCTCATCCTCATCCTCATCCTCATCCTCATCCTCATCCTCATCCTCATCCTCATCCTCATCCTCATCCTCATCCTCATCCTCATCCTCATCCTCATCCTCATCCTCATCCTCATCCTCATCCTCATCCTCATCCTCATCCTCATCCTCATCCTCATCCTCATCCTCATCCTCATCCTCATCCTCATCCTCATCCTCATCCTCATCCTCATCCTCATCCTCATCCTCATCCTCATCCTCATCCTCATCCTCATCCTCATCCTCATCCTCATCCTCATCCTCATCCTCATCCTCATCCTCATCCTCATCCTCATCCTCATCCTCATCCTCATCCTCATCCTCATCCTCATCCTCATCCTCATCCTCATCCTCATCCTCATCCTCATCCTCATCCTCATCCTCATCCTCATCCTCATCCTCATCCTCATCCTCATCCTCATCCTCATCCTCATCCTCATCCTCATCCTCATCCTCATCCTCATCCTCATCCTCATCCTCATCCTC
>RPFO01000059.1:2463067-2583067 GCA_009746045.1 Mesostigma viride
TCCCCAAGACGTCGATCAATTAATGTATGTTAGAGAATATAATTACTTACAGCAGAGCGAAAGGCATCCACGTAAAAATAAACAAATCAATATATGCATAGTATCTCCGCACATCTGAACCCTGTGATGCCAGATCTCCTTTGCGGCCGTTCCGAGCTTGGCACTGGATTCGTTGTCCACATTGTCGCGTCGCTGCCGCAACACGATGTTTTCTGGCATCCGCGGGCTTTTGGTTCCCGCCGCACATTTGAAAGTGCTGTCCTCCGGCTTTTTGCCTTTGCACCGTGTGCAGTTCTTGGACGTTTGGAATCATGGCATGGCTAACGTGATGACTGACTAGCTAGACCTTTTCAGTGGTTTTCCATTTGCGGGTATTTCCTCGTAAATGGTGGGAGAGCGATCGCAGCAATGGTGCTCACCACTAGACACTCCCGGCCAGCTAGGCTCGAAACACACGCCCTGATCAAGCATGCTGTTTCCGGCCCCACCGTCTAGGTCATCTAGTCGCTCCACACGTAAGCCAGCCATAATTTCAATGCACAAGGATACACATTTCCATCACCATTCATCTTCATCATCCTGAACGACTCGAAAACGCGGAAAAGATAACGGCAGGCTCGAGCTACCATGGTCCGGATTCTCCCGATTTCTGGCCTGCGCTGGTTGTCTCTTTGATATATCAAGGTGTTACTTCATTCCGCGTTGTGGATCGAGTGTCCCATGCCGGCTGTATAGCTGTTATGTCGTGGTATCTCTTCAGTTAGCGTTGGCTTTGTTTATTTTTTCGTGGGTGCCTTTACTCTGATGTAAGTAATTATATTTTTCATACATATATCAAGGCACAGGCGCCTGGGCCTAGCCGGGCACCTGGCCCGCACAGATCAGGTCGATACATCAGATAGACTAGCTGGCACCAAGCCCGCCCAGCCTGGGCGATATGTCCTCACCTGGCGTGCCCCCGGCCGCGCGCGGCAGGGCCGCCACCCGTGGACTTTTCGTGAAAGACTCGGTATGCACATGTGCTACACTAGACGTGACGGGCTCACACCCGGGCAGCCTCCTGGTTTGTCTGTAATATGGAGGCAGATGGTGCGCAAGGATAGATGGCAAGTAGTGATGAAGGAGACCACCCCCAAGCCTGTGGGGGCTCCGCGTGTGACCGCGTGTATGGCATTCATAGCGATTCGGGCCGCGGTGCCCACACCCCCGTAACTAGGACCTAGATAGCTTACACCATCCATTCCATCCCATGTTTCCCTCCCACTGAGGACTTACTGTATGCTCACGTGACGCAGTCCCGTGTCTATTAATTAATTAATTAATACATCAAGGCTCTGGCTTTCCGCCGCATCTCCTGCCCCAGGCCGGAACGAAACGTCTCCGTGGGTTGGACGTCCTCGGCATTCCAGTCGGCGACCCCGACTTTGTCATCGACGCCCTGCGGGCCGCCATTGAGGAGTGCATCGCCGAGGTCTTGCCATTGATTGCTCTCCTTAACATCGGATTCGTAGACCAAGGGGCTGCTTCTCTGGTTTTGCGCGCACCCCCGCGTCGTCTATTGGCTCCGGGGTGGCCTGCCCGCCCAGGTCCGGCTGGCCGCCGAGGGCCACGACGAACGCATTCAGTCGGCCTAGGCTCATGCATGCAGCTGGTCCCCGGCCCCGATCTCCCGGCTGCGGTCTGACCCGCGCACTGAGCCCGGCTGGCCCCGGCGGCATTTTGGACTCTGTCGCTCAGTCGTGGGCGGAACTGATCTGTCGGCTTCCTTCCCCTTATGGCTACGGCGGCCGGCCTGACCTCTTGGACCCCGCCAGCCCCTACCGACCCTTTCATCACCGTCATCCAGGATGCTGATGCTGAGATCCCGCAGGCCTGCACTACCGTCCGCACCGCTCAGCCGCCGCCCAACGCCGCCTTACTCGGGGCACTCCCTCGGTTGCCACCATCCTAGCCCCCGCAGCAATCCCTGCCCACGTCATCGATATACACCAGAAAACCTACACGGCTATTCTGCTCACGGCGGATTTGATGGCTCTTTTTGATGACCTCAACGCCCAGTGTTAATCATCCCACGGTCCTAAATTTAGGACTTTGTCCTAAATCGTCCTAGTGGTCACTATAACCGAGGTACCGGGGGGGGGGGGTCACTATATGGACCGTACCCCATGTGGACCGTACCCGGCATGATGTACCCGACCCGTGGTACCGGCACATGGTACCCGGATTCCGTACCCGGGTACCGGGTATAATGGCGGGAAAGTAGGTACCTCGACCAAAAATATAACCGATTTTGGAGCGAAAAAGTGGGTGCGGGAATGAAGTGAGGTGGATATGGCGACCTGACAATCGTGGCCGGCGTTTTCACGTGCGTTTATCATTTCGGGCGCCCAGTAGCAAAAACGAAAGGTTGTTAGTTATGCTTAAAGGCTGTGAATATTTTCTGCGCAAGTTTTTATGTGTAGCGCTGTATCACAGCGGCACAACACAAATGGGTCGCAGATCGCCTGCTCGCGGAGGGTCGATTTTGGCACAAACATGTTAGTGTATTAGCAATGGTGGTGCGAATCAAGCCAGGAAATTTTTGTGGACGATTTTTATTATAGTCTGGAGTTTAGAAACGGAGTATTTGACATGGGAGCGCCTGGGCCGTGATATTCTTGCCCGATTTCCATTGTCGACCATGTTTTAGGGACGTTCAGGCTGGGCAGCGAGCGCACCTTATAGGTCTTCACTTTCGGTATTTCTTGGACCTAGAACGCAGCACAAGCGTGGTTTATATCATTGTCGAACCGGTTGGCCAGCTTTGGTGCGCTCAGCTCTCGGAAAGCTGACCTCGCTGCGGATTTCAGCGACTTTTTTGCAACCATCTGGAATGAGGCGACGTAAGTAGCAGGTAAGTGCCGGGTTGTCCTAGATCATGAGTGTAACTGGCAACGCTGTCGTGGTGTTTTGAGTCAGCCAGCTATGCCTAAAAAGAGGGGACGCTCTCTGTGCACATAACTGTCACACATAGTTGGTTTACGTCATACAATTTTTTACGTCTCTATCTTCGTCGTCCGCTGCAGCTAAAACACACATGCGTAAGAGCAGTTTTACTCATGTGTATGTTATAAACCATGGTCCTATGGCCTGCAGTCGTTCAGGGTGTTCTCAGACAGTATATACAGTATGGTTTACGTGTTACATGCACCCTGAATTCGCTCACAAAGCGTTGCATGTTAGCACAACGTTGTTTTGTAACTTGATTTGGCTGCATTCATGTGTTAGTTGCAATGCAAATGCAATGTTTTTTCATCGCTGGGTGGTGGCCAGCATGTCCGTGATGTCAAAGAAGGTTTGGCATATGCTTAGAGAAAGTTTACCGCAAGGGGTGGGCCATGTTCAAGCCGGGCAACCTCAGCAACCATGCAACCCTATATTGCATTACCTGCACCATCTGTGACACCGTTAATCACGCGTATATATAGAGGCAGCCACAGCAGGGTATGGCCTTGTTATACGCTGCCCCGCCATCCCAAGGCCTCGTAGGGTCCCCTAGCGCTTGTAAGATGCTCAAGGGACCGTGTGGATAGCATGGTCATGCGTTGACAATAATTGGTCCTAATGGTCCTAAAACCCACATTTTGGCCAAATTCGCGCTTTGAGGTCTGGCAGGTGGCAGGGCCCATTCATGCACTAAATGTAATTATTTGACCCCAGGTTTTTGATAGAAACTAAAAAAGTGTGTTATCTGTCATGGGCACGAATGCCAGGGTCAAATTTTAATGTTTGCATATATATTTTTTAATTTCACTTGGTCCTAAATTTAGGACTTTTACTGGGAAGATGGACACCAGGGTCGTGCGTGGCTGTGCTCACTCTCGTTGCGGAGTGGGCTCGGCTTACCTCCGCGCTCTCCCCATGGCCCTCCCATTTGTCCTGGCCCCCCGTCACTATCCGGTGGGGCTGCGAAACCAACTGTTTGCATGCCCCGCAACCTCAGACTTGTTCCCGCAGGGTGGCCCTGCAGGTTGCTGCATGCGGGCAGGCCTTGGACCCCACTGGGCCATGCACCCACTACCTGTCATGCATGGGTGGCCAACAGAATCAGGATTGGTACTTGTACTTGCACACGGTCCTCCTGACAGTGGTGCTCGCCATGGTCCGGTCCGTTTTCCGGCCCCACGCGAACATCCGGTCTGAGGATGCGTACGGCGCAGCTTTTTACTTCCCCAACCACCGACGGCGGACCTGACATCGTGGTTCTGGACTTTGAGGGAGGCGGCCGGCACTTGCTCATTGACGTTTCTGTGGCTTGCCTCGTGGCTCTTAGCCATGTGGTTGGTGCATCCCACGCGGCAGGCTACACTGCAGGGCTGCTAGCGGGCCAAGCTCACCGGCACGGCCTTTTGTGACATCGGGCACCACCGTGCGGTGCCCTTTGTCGATCTTGGATGAGTTCGGAGCCATGGGGACCCTGACTGCCGGCTTCTTTTAGGAGTGCTGCCGGCTCCGTGAGGACCGCCTGGACGGCCCGGAGGGCCAGCGGGCCCCTTGGTCGGCGCGGACCATGACCTCGTACTCAGTGGCGCTAACGCCTTTTGGTAGCGCTTACCCGGGCTATGGCTGACATCTTGCTCCGCCGCACACGGGCTGACTTTGCGGCGCATCACAAATTTCGGCAGTGTGTTTCCCCCCACTCAGTGGAATTTTCTATGTATGGATGACCCAATCTGATGTGTTAATGATTTGATTTATTTTTTTTGGCTAAAAAAAGTACCCATTTTGCGGGAAAATTAATAACTCAAACAAATGTGACCATTTTGGCCATGTAAATAGCCCAGCTTTTAAAAAAGTGGGGGAACTTTGCAGGTATGTATGGGCAGGTCATTTAGACAAGTGGTTTGTCTTGGGCAAAATATCTCATAAATAGCGTCTTTTTCTATTTTTAGCTCGCCACCGGTGCGTGGTTGGGGGTAGTACCCCCAACAAGTGGTGGTATGAATGTCCAAACATCATATTTATGGTACCCAATCATCACTAGATGGTTCCCATGTGCATTGGAACTGATACTCACTAAAGTCTGTTTTTCAGGCTTTTGGACGTGCGAGTCCCCTTAATTAGGCTGTTTTACTTCATTCCATGGTGTGGATCGAGTGTCCCATGCCGGCTGTAGTTATTTTGTCGTGGTATCTCTTGTTGTTATCAGCCTAAGTTGTTATCAGCTTGCACAGCAGGTTTGACAGAGAAATCCTTGGTCACATGGGCCTCCTTGGTGAGATCAAGCTGGTACGTCGCCCACCGCCTTCCCCGCTCGCGGGGCAAGGCAGGGGCGCCTCCGCTTCTTCTCTGATCTTTGAGAACCCAGCGGACAAGATTTCTTTTCTCCGACGCCGCAAGCGGCTCGAGAAGACTCACTTCACGTCCCTGCTGGATGACCGGACTGGACCCTGCCACGGCAGTAACGGCGACGGCAGCTATGGCCCGGACCTACCTCCAGCTCGACCGGCAGACCGCTGCGGGGAAGCCGGTGTACTGGAATTAAGGGGGCGGCCATCTACGTTGGCCACAAGCCCTGGCAAGCGACCCCGGCGGCCCCAGCCCCTCCAGACAGCCCAGCTCAGTAGGGGAATACAGCAGTAGTAGTGTAGAATAGTAAGGCCTAGCCGTGGCCTTGTACATGTAAACCTATTTTGGCCCCCCTACCAGCTTATGCCTTAGCCATATTTAACAATGTACATGTGTGCCTATGATGTGCCACCCGCCAGATGATGCCGCCTAGCTTAATTTATTTAGTTATGCTGTGCCCACGCAGAGAGCTACTCTCTGCTGAGACGCCATGCCCTCGCTCCTGTATAGCCATGCTGATCTCCCACCCCGTGCGGCCAGGCCCCCTTTGCGCTCTGAGAGATCACGGTGGTGCAGGTGCACTAATGGTGCATCTAGAGCAGGTGTAGTTTACATCCTACCCTCATGCAGGAATAAGCCCAGAATGTATTAAAAGCCATATATGCCCCTTCTCAGGGATATGTGCTACATGTACTCCCAACAGAGTCATGTTCCTAATTAATTAATTAATCTCTTGTTATGTAGCGTTGCCTTTGTGAGTACGGCACGTAACAAACACGTGTTAGTGATGCCGTAAATTCGGAGTTGTGTCCGTTTGATTTGGATGATTCTACATAAAGTTATAGCCTGCCGATCGGGAGTCCCGGTCGTGCTGTTGGTCACTTAATTCTACTACTGATATAGTGCCCGTGGCGCCGCGCTGCGCACTTTATGGCCTGGACCAGCATGGTTGTGACCGTTGGTACTCTGTGTGGTCAGGACCATGAGAGCGTCGCCCTACGTGGCAACGTAGTGTGTTGTCCTGCGTAGATCCAACCTGCCTGTGATCGTACGGGCGAGGGCCATGCTTGGCCCGAGCACGCACGAAGCTGCTGGTCAATTTAGTAGGTGCTGCATTATCCTTGTGTCGACAGTTCGACCTGAGTTATGGCTTTAATTTACAGCTATTAGTAGTCGGACCGAGTTATAGTGTTATTGTTGGATTGCGGTCTATGTAATATTTGGGGACTCGCTCGTCCAATTAATTAATTAATTAATTAATTAATTAATTAATTAATTAATTAATTAAATTAATAGACACGGGACTGCGTCACGTGAGCATAAGTCCTCAGTGGGAGGGAAACATGGGATGGAATGGATTATGTTAGCTATCTAGGTCCTAGTGACAGGGTTGTGGGCACCACGGCCCGAATCGCTACTATGAATGTCATACACGCGGTCACACGCGGAGCCCCCACAGACTTGGGGGTGGTCTCCTTCATCACTACTTGCCATCTATCCTTGCGCACCATCTGCCTCCATATTACAGACAAACCAGGAGGCTGCCCGGGTGTGAGCCCGTCGCGTCTAGTGTAGCAGATGTCCATGCTGAGTCTATCACGAAAAGTCAACGGGTGGCAGCCCTGCCGCGCGCGGCCTGGGCCGGCACGCCAGGTGAGGACATAACGCCCAGGCTGGGCGGGCTTGGTGCCGGCAAGTCTATCTGATCGGTGTCTACCTGATCTGTGCGGGCTAGGTGCCCGGCTAGGCCCGGCCAGGCGCCTGTGCCTAAGAATGTGGGAAACATAGGGCAAATCAGCGATCGAACAAATCCTCATTACTAATGTGCAAACCAAAAGCCTGCACACGTCCAAAAGCCTGCCGAAAAACTGACTTTAACTAATGACTGATATCAATTCCAACGCACATGGGGAACCATCTAGTGAATTATGAACATAACTCCGTTGGGAGTATATGTAGCACATAGCCCAGAGAAGGGGCACATGAGCCTATAGTAATACATTCTGAGCTACTTCCTGCAAGAGTGGGAATGTAAACAACACCTGCTCTAGTAGGTGCGCCAGGGCACCTGCATCCCCATGATCAATCAAGCTATATGCCCAGCGAAGGGGGAGCCTGTCATGGGGGGGAAGATCAGCATAGCTATACAAAAGCTAGAGCGTGACATCTCAGCAGAGAGCAGCTCTCTGCATGGGCACAGCATAACTAAATAAAGCTAGGCATCATCTGGAGTGTCAGTGGCACATCATAGGCACGCATGTACATGATTAAATAAAGCGCGTGGCTTAGCTGGTATTGTGCCTGTAGGAGGCGTACATGTACATGGCCACGGTCTATCTATTCTACACTACTACTGCTGTATTCCCCTAAGCTGGGATGATTAGGTAGCTAGTGATGATTAGGTACCATAAATATGATATTTGGACATGCATACCATGCACCACTTGCTCCCCCACCAGTCCTGCTCACCTTCCCCTCCCCTGAGGACAAGCAGCGGTTCCTTTCTCGTCGCAAGAGGTTGCACGACCTCTGACACCTGGACGCTGGACGACGACCTGACCCCCGCTCAGCAGCAGCAGCAGCAGCAGCAGCAGCAGCAGCAGCAGCAGCAGCAGCAGCAGCAGCAGCAGCAGCAGCAGCAGCAGCAGCAGCAGCAGCAGCAGCAGCAGCAGCAGCAGCAGCAGCAGCAGCAGCAGCAGCAGCAGCAGCAGCAACGTGACCTGTGGCCGGATTACCTCCGCCACAAGCAGGATCCCCAGCCAGAAGCCCAAGGTGTACCGCTGGAGCTAGGGGTGGGGACCTGATGATCAACCACAAGATGTGGACGCCCCCTGCGGGCTAGATTAGCCCTTGTGAATCATGCATGGACCTAGTCACTGCCGCCATGGCAGCCATGCCTAGAATGTTAGCAATGTCTATAGCCTTGCCACCATACCTAGTCACGTGCACCGCTAACGCGCGGTACACCACCAGCCATATCCTTAGCAGTTAGCTTAGCATTAGTACAGCCAGCAATGCTACGCCCTAGCTATGCTCCGCTTGCTTTGCCCACGCTCCTTGCCATGATTAATTAATTAATTAATTAATTCATAGACACGTGACTGCATCACGTGAGCATACTGTAAGTCCTCAGTGGGAGGGGAACATGCCGGATGGAATGGATGGTATAAGCTATCTAGGTCCTAGTTACACTGGGTGTGGGCACCGCGGCCCGAATCGCTATGAATGCCATACTTGGTCACACGCGGAGCCCCCACAGGCTTGGGGGTGGTCTCCTTCATCACTACTTGCCATCTATCCTTGCGCACCATCTGCCTCCATATTACAGACAAACCAGGAGGCTGCCCGGGGGTGAGCCCGTCACGTCTAGTGGAGCCCATGTCCATGCCGAGTCTATCACGAAATGTCCACCATTGCCATGCCATATGAAGTGAGACCATTGCCATGATATGAAGTGAGACAACTATGCCTGGACGCATGGCGATCCAACGCCGTGGAAGGACTACATGTAACGTGTAGGGTAGTTGTCTGAGAGGAAAGACGCGAAGGTCGCGGAAGCCGCGTGGCTATCTCTAGGTAGACCTGCATGGAGGGAGACAGAGGGTATAACAAGAAAGGTTGATAGGGAAAACACACTGTCACACACACACACACACACGCACACACACACACACACCACCACTACCAACACAAACAACCAAAACTAAGAAGGAAAAGAGGGAACGCATACACACATACACGAAGGGGCTAAAAGAATAAGTAAGGAGTATACATTACAAAGGGGAAAAAAAAGAAAAAGAAAGAAAGAAAAACGAAAAGAAAATGTAAATGGTAATAATACGAACAATAATAAATAAAGACAAAGAAAAGAGTAATTATAATAACAAAAACAAAAATGGAATAAAGGGAAGGTCATTGCTGGGATGTGGTGAGGCACAGGCGATGTTGGAGTACGGGTCAGGAGTTCGATTTTTCAGCGCCCATGGTGCCCGGCAAAATGATGGACAAGGCCAAGTGGGCCCAGGTAGTAGAGGACAACGAACCCCCCGCGTGGGGAAGCGCCCGCGTGTGCAAACATATGGGAAGCACGCCAGACAGGTCCCCTAGGGTAAAGAGCTTAGACTAGTTGGCTTTTGACGTTGTAGATAGATGTTGTAGATAGATTATTAGACCGGTAGGACTGTTCGCATCCATCCATCCATCCATCCATCCATCCATCCATCCATCCATCCATCCATCCATCCATCCATCCATCCATCCATCCATCCATCCATCCATCCATCCATCCATCCATCCATCCATCCATCCATCCATCCATCCATCCATCCATCCATCCATCCATCCATCCATCCATCCATCCATCCATCCATCCATCCATCCATCCATCCATCCATCCATCCATCCATCCATCCATCCATCCATCCATCCATCCATCCATCCATCCATCCATCCATCCATCCATCCATCCATCCATCCATCCATCCATCCATCCATCCATCCATCCATCCATCCATCCATCCATCCATCCATCCATCCATCCATCCATCCATCCATCCATCCATCCATCCATCCATCCATCCATCCATCCATCCATCCATCCATCCATCCATCCATCCATCCATCCATCCATCCATCCATCCATCCATCCATCCATCCATCCATCCATCCATCCATCCATCCATCCATCCATCCATCCATCCATCCATCCATCCATCCATCCATCCATCCATCCATCCATCCATCCGTGACTCCCCAACGGGAGCACGAGTCTAATTAATTTGATGCAGACTGATATAATTTGTTTAAACTTTTGTGTAATTATTTTTTTAAATGAGATTAGCATAGTACTCCGTGGCATGCCTTTGCGGATGACACGCAAGCACTTACTTACTTAGTCTAATCAATTAATTAATTAATGGTGCCCGGCCGGGGGTCTCCTATCCAACAGGGTCTAAAGCCTCGTGCCCAGCTCACTCCAATGAAAAAGTGTAAGGTGAAAAAGGCCGTAGGCAGTGAAAAAAAATAGACAGGATGAACAAACATAACAGTGAGAGTAATAAAGAGGAGTCAGTAAGGCACAAAGAGAAGTGGTAAAGGAGAGAAAAAAAGGAAAGAAAGAAGAGGTAAAAAATTAAAAATAAAGAATAAAGCAATAAAATAATGATAATAATGAAATGAGAAGAAGAACAAAGTATGACATCTGAAAAAAGATTGTTGAAAAGGCATACATAAGAAAGACAAGAAGAACAAGTAAAGTAATAAAGAAAAAGTAATAAAAAGAAAATGAGGTGGGGATGGAAACCCCTTGCTCACGCGAGTCTAATTGCACCCACAGAATTCGCCGGATCGTCTATCGTGTCCGATTGCTGCTGTGGCATGCCTCAATCTGGCATGAAGGAGAAAGGGGGTCTCTGCCCTTTCTTCCTGTTGTACAAGTACAGGGATTAAGCACTCCGGTGCTCCGTGACTTCCCCAAGGGAGCACGAGTTTAATTAATTAATGCTCCCCAGCAGTTTGAAGCAATCACAGATGAGCACGCCTAGATAGAGCCTCCCCCAGTTGCGCGCGGTCAGCATATCCGACCTGCATGAAAAACGTAATGTAGCACGCATGTGTTGTTGCCATATTATCTGGATGCCAATGAAGCCGTGAGTGTCCATGTTTCCGCCCGTAGGTGAGGACGAGAAGCTACATCATACGCTCAAGCCAACGATATGTAATGCAATAATAAATTGAATATATTAAAGGTTAACTGTTGTCTCATTAATACTGCTGCTTCAATCTTTTCATTCATTCACCAAACATCCCGAGGGCACTTGATCCAACCTGGACTTCCGCCACCAGGTCCTGGCCAATGAATGCAATGTACTGGAGCATGCTCGTCAGGTCATAGATGCCTATGTAACCGGATGACCGGCCCTCTGCCAGCTTGAGCTTCTTCTTGGATCCCTGCGATTGTCGGTACACAAGGTTACAAAGCCAGAGATACCGCATGAGCTACCATGCATACATTAGAACATCAGAAACATATAACAAAGCTTCGCAAAAGTGGCTGTGAAAGCCAGCAAGCAACGGCCTAGGCTAGACCCTGACATAATTACGCCTTCAGCCTACAAAAAATAACAACTTGATCGTGCAGGCGGTATGCCAGGGGATGACGGCAACAGCTGCATTGTGTCACACAGGGCTGAATCCTATCCTGGATGACAGTTTTAATCTTAGTCCCACTCAAAATTCGATAAAATTCATTCCTTAAGTGCATAGGTGGTACCATGGCCACCATCATTATTCTGGTTTAAACTTCTTCAAAAGAACCCTTGCCACAACGGCCATGACTGTGGAGCGTCAAACACGAGTGTATCGCATTCACCATGAAACGAAGAAACGAGACAGCTGGAGAAGAAAGAGCAGACCACAGAGTTCACAAAACAGGATTTTTATCTGCCAATAACATCTGCATGTTTGCGACTCCTACGCAGGCAGGCATTATATTCTGAACATCACAAGCTACCGTTTCTTAAACACTTACTGAAAATGGCACCGGTGTTGCCACGCCATCGGGAAACACCTTCAGATGCAAAGCGGACGCAACGGCAGGGTGCCAGCTAACGCCCACTGCATCTCCCCCGTAGAAGTCAAAGGAGAAGACCGCAAGGGACCCAATCTCTTCCTGCGCACATCACGAACCACACCATCCACAGGCCGGGGCGTAATGAGAGTCATGTAGTTCCCAGGGTTATGCAAATTTGCAAGCGGGCTTGGCGCAGGCTCCTGTACGATTATACCTAATGCCAGTTGACGCAGCATTTGCCCACTAGAGAGCGATACCCCGGATGCTGGTTATGTGCGCGGTATGGCTACACCAGAGCAAATATATGCATTTCTACTAACCGTGGAACTCCAGACTCTTTATTACAACAATGAGTGGAGCACATACAAAAGGCAGGCCACATCCCGGCCACCGATGCTCATGGAAACACTTATTGCTTGTCAAAGGCTAGCCTTACCCCCAAAACACGCAGGGAGGGTGGGCGGGAAAAGAAAAGAGGCCGACCTTAGCTAGGTGGGTTTGTTTTTGTCCTTTTTGCGTGTCATGCGGCCTTGGCCCGGACGGCATTTTTTTGCCACGCAAATGTTGTGTCTGAACAAATGACGCAATGTGGCGTTCTAATTGCCGGCAGCTTACGTAAGGCTGCTGGGGCTATTAGGTCACATATTGCGTGAGAGAAAGAATCTAGATCTAGTTATTCACTACGCCATTGACAAAGAAACCTTGACAGTGGCAGGTTTATATCAACGTAGCTCCTGCCACCTGGCCAAGAAAAACTGGCCAAAGCTTTGGCCACGACCGATCCGGATCAGGCCGCACCGGCCTCAAAAGGTATGTCACGTGAACCCAATAACCTAGCTATAGCGGCTACCCTTTCATCTCACTATAAAGAAACTATGTTCAGAGAACCACGATTCTATTAACCGTGGAACTCCAGGGTAACCAGACTCTTTATTAAAACAATGAGTGGAGCACATACAGAAGGCAGGCCACATCCCGGGCGCCGATGCTCATGGGAACACTTATTGCTTGGCAAAGGCTAGCAGCCCGTGAATGGTGAAAATCTGGGCAACCCCCAAGGCCTGAGTCGCATCTTACCAAAGCCGCCTGAATTGCGGGTAGGTGAAAGGGAACACGGCCTCCCAAGTGTGCTTACCCGCGATGCAGTGACGGAGGATGGTGTCAGACATCACATCTTCTACCACCACGGACTGAGTCTTGCCCTTAGAGGTCTTGGTAGACCTCGACAGCAGGGCGCCCCGCTGAGCCGGCTTAAGCCGAACGTCAGGCTGGAGGCGCCCATGGCCAACACGGAGGTTCAGCGCTTCCGAGATTCGCAGGTAATGGCGGAACACGATGACCACCAGCAGGCCCGCAAGGCGCTGACCTTGCATGACCATCGTGCTGGCAAGTGCAAACCCCGCCTCTCATGGAATCGGAGGAGGGGCACGGGGGGGCACAAGTGTTTTCCACCCAGCGAGGACGCCACGGGCCTAGTCCCACCGCTTCACCATACCTGGATAATAAAGTTGCAACCCCATCAAGGCATTGACACACGTCTGGCGGCTGCATCCCCGAAAGTGAGCCCAGGCGACAAGCGCACAAAATGTCTCCTCAAGGGTGTCAGCTCGTGACGATGACCTGTCCGCCCGCCCGCCAGCCTCCCACCAAGTCAAGAGGGAATCAAGACCACGACGGTAGGCCAGCAAGTAGCCGGCTTTACTTTCCCCTCTAGCAATGGAAGGTAGCTAACAGGTGCAGGGGGCCCCGGGTTAGGATGGATGCCTTCCGCGGTCAGGTCGCGCACCCAGCCTGCCAAGAAAGTCGCCATGGATTGGCCGCGAGAAACGCCATCGGCTGGTTGAAGTGCACTCGGCGTCCACACCCACTGGGAACGACTCCCAGTGGCGAGGGTCAGCGCGCACAAGCGGCGGCACTGCTTGTTGAGCTTGTGGGATGAGGACTGCCCCTTAGCCAAGGAGCCCAACGCCGCGGTGGAGTTCACCAACCTCACCACCCGCTTGCCTCGGTTTGCCAAGCTGCGCGCACTCCTCTCCACGCCCTTCACTGCAGCCCGCACCTCCTCCTCGTTAATGTGCATCCCCGGATCCCGCCAACGACTCCTAACCCCAACCCGCCATTGCTGACTAGTGATTGCTTAATTGTTGCGCCTGCGCGCTCAGTGGCCTAGGGCCAGCGTAGGCCACCTCGCTTGGTATGAGCAAAGTCGGGTACCCCCGCACCTCACGTGCCTGCGCCAGCTCCGTCACATCTCCCGGCTCCATGGTAGTGTACACGACACCTTGCCCGTAGGTGAACGCGTCAGATGCGACCACCTCACGTGCCAAAGGTGCGCTTCGGTAAACCATTAGCATAGGAGCCAAGGCCAGGGCGCACTCTAACTCCTCCCGCACCGTGGCCCACAGCACCCGCGACCGCTGCCCCCACCCTTGCAGGCTGATGAATTTGAAACATTGCTGCCAGATGGATAGGCAGCTGCGGCTTAACATCTGCAGCCGCAACCACCGCCCCAAGATGGCAGCCAGCCCCTCGGCCGTAGCTCGGCCACGAGTGAGTATAGCCTGAGTGTGGGCGATCACAAGGTTGAGCTGCTTGACCGTTGGTTCAAGCACGCCGTTCCGTCGGTGCACCACCCCCAGGGCTTCTAGCTCGTCCAGGCTGGCCATCTTAGTCTTCTCCTTAGAGGGCACAAGGTTGCTAGGAAGGTAGTCTTCCTCAATAGCGCGCGTGATGAGCTGGTTCACCGCCTCGCAGGTCCGCCCGTTGCTGGCCATCCAGTCATCGATGGTGATGGACAGCATGGGGTCAGGGGGGGTTTCAAGGTCGATCTGAAGCTCCCCGGCGCGCTCCTCCTTGTACTCGATGACCAAGCGCAGCGGCTGGCCACACTCGTCGCGCACCAAGGTGAGCTCACCTGCGCTTGAGAGGTAGTTGACCTGGCGCCTCGGATCCAGGGCACCGCTCATGTAGAGACCATCTCATGGATGGCCTCCCCCAGCGCCACCGCATGGGAATGTCCCATGGCCAGCACCTTGAGCACGGGCCACACCTTCCGCCTCGGCCCTGCCAGACCTACGCTAGTCGACCACACACTAGGAAGCCCTTGGTAGTCCCACCACCACTCGGGCACCTCGATGGAGTAGTAGTATGACACGAGGTCGCTCTTGGCGCAGTAGCACCAGCCCTTGATGTAGACCTCCACGAGGATGCCCAGGTGGGGTAGCAGGATCTTGGGGGGGTCCACCCACAGCAGGTTGCCCAGCTTCCTGTTGACGATGAACCGAAGCTCACCCACCCCCTTGGCCACTCCAAAGCAGCCATCCACCCACTTGGGCCGCCTCTCCCGGAACGCCACCATGCCCACGCCCGCTGCCCGGCTCATGAGCTTGCCCCATTCAGCCATGGAGCATCCCCGGCTGGGCTTGGGCACATTCCAATACTTTGCGCTCGCCACGACCGCTGGCTTGATGCAGTTCTCTTCGCTGGCATATATCTCCCGCCAGCTCGGCCGCATAGCCAACAGGTCGAGCAGCCGTGCCTTCCCCGCCACCTCCGCCTTTGGTAGACTCACCGCGTCCGCGCGCAGTTGTTCATACTTATTCTGCTTCCCATATATTGCATCAGCACCTTCTTGCTCCTGGCCTGTCGCAACGCCCCCTACGCGGCGACTGTGCCAGGTGCAGTGCCTCTTGACCCTCGCAAGGGCCTCCTCCCTCCCCTTAGAGCACGCCCCTCTAGGGTTAGGAGGAGGGTCTTGCCCCCCCCCCACAGCCAATTAAGCCAACGCACTACCTTGCATTGCAGTGTGTACTCGCGGTGGCGGCGCGTGGCACGCTGTCGCCGGCGTGCCGATCTCACCCTGCCCCACGCGGTGTACGCTGGCCTAAGTGGGTATGGCAGCGGGAAAAGGGAGCGGTCCCGCTGGGATTCTATTTCCCTACTTGTTGAGCCTTGCTGAGCTTGTCCAAGAGGATCGCAGTTTGGAGAGCTGCCTTGACAGCCGGGGTGGCTGACAGTGCAGCCTCCTCCCCCAATGGCAGGAGGTGGCTGGCCACCTTCCACCCCCCCTCCTTGCCCTCCACCTGCAGCAAGGCCGCCACCACCCTCATTAGGTACTCCATGCCCACAAGCTCCCCGGCTGCTGAGCCCAGCTCCTTGAGAAGGGTGTCCATGGCCAATGCAATGTTCATGACAATTTTCCTGTTCTCCATGTTCCGCCAATTTCCAGGCTTTACCGTCATGACCCACGACCGGATTCCCATCCCATTGTCGCTGGCGTCCTCCAACACCCCCGGCAGCACCCGCTCCGAAATCCGATATTTCACGCTCTTGGCTCGGCTTGGCAGCGCCACCCCTTTCGAGGCCTTGAAGTGGCTTCCCGCCCCCTCCATTCCTCCCAGCGCTGCCTTCAAACCTTGCATGAATTTCTCGGCTGCGACCTCCCCCTCCTCGTCCTC
Organism: Mesostigma viride; assembly: GCA_009746045.1. Taxonomy (NCBI): domain Eukaryota; kingdom Viridiplantae; phylum Streptophyta; class Mesostigmatophyceae; order Mesostigmatales; family Mesostigmataceae; genus Mesostigma; species Mesostigma viride. Next base: position 2,479,424 of record RPFO01000059.1, read on the forward strand.
CTCGTCGTCCTGATTTTCGGTTTCCGGAGGTGCCCCAACGAATGTCGCCAACCTCGCCCTCATTTCCTTTCCGACAGCCCCCCACCTGCCGAAACCTTGGCCGCGCCTTTCGGCTTGGCCATTTTTCGCTGCGCAGGTGTCGTTGGTGGCAGCGCCTCCTCCTCCTCGTCCGCCGCGAGATCTGCCACGGCCAGCAGTTTTGCCACCAACGTTCCGTTTGGGTCACGTGCGTCCAACACGTCGCAACATCAACGTGATCGGCCAGCAACTGCACGACAGACTTCAGCTGGCTCGAGCTCCACGAGCTGGCGTCCGTCACCCAGTTCTCGGCACCGAAGACCTGCTCGACTGCCCCCACAGCCTCTGCGGGGCTGGTACACTTGGCGAGCAGAGTGGCGAGCTGCTTCTTTGTGGCGCTGAAGGCGACTGGCGCGTGACTGGCGGCAGCAGCCCGCGGTGTGGGCGTCCCGTCCGCTGCCTGCCTTGCTGTAGCCTTGCGCCCCTTCGGCATTGCTGCTCAGGGCCAAAAATGGCTCCAACGGTAAAGGTTCATCAAACCAGAGGTTCGTTTCCCCTGGCTTGCTGTCGCCGCCCTTGTGAAAAGAAAAGAGGCCGACCTTAGCTAGGTGGGTTTGTTTTTGTCCTTTTTGCGTGTCATGCGGCCTTGGCCCGGACGGAATTTTTTCGCCACGCAAATGATGTGTCGAACAAATGACGCAATGTGGCGTTCTAATTGCTGGCAGCTTACGTAAGGCTGCTGGGGCTATTAGGTCACATAGCGGCTACCCTTCCATCTCACTATAAAGAAACTATGTTCAGAGAACCGCGATTCTTTCGTCAAGAAACACAGGAAGGCGTCGCCATCCGCTATCCGCCAACAGCCAACAGCCAACAGCCAACAGCCAACAGCCAACAGCCAACAGCCAACAGCCAACAGCCAACAGCCAACAGCCAACAGCCAACAGCCAACAGCCAACAGCCAACAGCCAACAGCCAACAGCCAACAGCCAACAGCCAACAGCCAACAGCCAACAGCCAACAGCCAACAGCCAACAGCCAACAGCCAACAGCCAACAGCCAACAGCCAACAGCCAACAGCCAACAGCCAACAGCCAACAGCCAACAGCCAACAGCCAACAGCCAACAGCCAACAGCCAACAGCCAACAGCCAACAGCCAACAGCCAAGAGCCAAGGGAACCACCTCACTTGCCATGCATGCACCTAGAAATCTTGTCGCAAAAACGATTGAATAAAAGCAGCAGAAAAAAACTGCTGCGTCAAACCTCCATCCTACACATGTGCGTTCGTCTGTCAAGCCTGGCTAATGCTGCCAAATACATTTGCGGTGGGATGACAGTAGGGTGTCACCTCTACCTGCTCCGGTCCTAATACTACTTCCACTTCATTACTCAACCACCACTTGGCACAAAGCCCCTATTACCATCAATTAACGCCCCCAACGCCCCAAAAGTACAGGCCGCAACCCGACTTGCCTCCAGCCTGCGAGCGAAGGTTGCTACCGGATCAAACCCGACCAGCAGCGCCTGCTGTGCGGCGGCCCCTCCCTTTGCCATCGTTTTGAGGGGGACCCGCTGCAGCGACAGCACCTGGTGCTTGCCGTCCGCGGTGCCATCCGTGGTAGTCAGGGTGTCTCCATCGCCTGCCAGGGACAAGGGATGTCATAAGAAAAGTATCGGCGGTCTTCATGAAAACGATTTAAGGACGCATGGATGGAAGGCAATACGTGCTTTAAGTTGAAACATAACAATTTAACAGCTTAGTGAATTCTAGGGTGGCTGTTTTGTGTTGCGATGCCCTAGGAAGGGAGAATAGTGCTGTATGGCAACCCATGGAGGGGAGAGAGTTAAACAATAAGGCGGGTATGCCTGGAAAAGTGCCAAGGCTCATACCCTGCAGCACCCAGCCGTTATCCCTCCCCCTCTTTCCCCGCTATCGCAGCGCATCTCCACAGAGACGGCGGCAGGTAACCACACACGCACACACACATCTGCCAGCACATATACCGAGCACGGCAGCCGTTGCATCGCCCCACGTTGCAGCACGGGGAAGAGAGCCATCCCACCTTGCAGCACGGGGAAGAGAGCCATGCTTGCGCGTGGCAGCGCCCGGTGCCGCAGCAGGATGACCGCATCGAACGCGTCCAAAGGCGTGTGGAAGAGGGACTACGGGGTGGCGGCAGCAAGCATTAGGGGAGTCAAGACAGGGCCAGGGTGCATACCCAACAGTAACACAAGGTTAGCAGCAGGCAGCCCCCACTGTGCAAGCGGCAACCAAAGGATAATATATCCAGCATGCAACGTGCCAGCACCTACCAGTGTGAGCATGCACGGGCACTATCTGACCCGAGCCAATGCTGCTATCGACGCGATGACTCGTTTAACCCCAGCAGGTGGTAAGGCCATGGACGGCATCTCCTGGAACAATCCATACACCACAGCGCAACCGCGGGGGGGCACGTATCGCAGGGCATGAATCCACCAGCAGGACTCGAAAGGTAATGGCATCACAGTCACTTGGTAGGACATTTATATTGCCAATTCTAGGCCCATTATCCTGGTGCCCAGTGTCCCATGGTCAATCCTCCATGTATGGCAAGGCATGTCCTGCCCTGCCCTGCCCTGCCCTGCCCTGCCCTGCCCTGCCCTGCCCTGCCCTGCCCTGCCCTGCCCTGCCCTGCCCTGCCCTGCCCTGCCCTGCCCTGCCCTGCCCTGCCCTGCCCTGCCCTGCCCTGCCCTGCCCTGCCCTGCCCTGCCCTGCCCTGCCCTGCCCTGCCCTACCCTGCCCTGCCCTGCCCCGTCTTTGTCATGGGCATGGCGCATCACGGCGCGGCCCACCTTCCAGCGCTCGTCGCGCGCCCACTTGCTGCCGCTGGACCGGCCTTGATCGCCGGATGACAGCAGCTCCTTCATCACGTCGGCGCACGTACCAGCGTACGCCACCAGCCGCGCCAACACCTGCAAATGATGTGGCAGGGAAGGGGCTGGTCAGGCAAAGGAGCTAGGGAAAAGTATAATAGGCAAGTAGAGCAGACTTGGGTAGAGTAGATACGACTGCCACCGATGGGAGATCTCTGCCACGTCAGCACAACTGCCACAAGCATCACGTGGCGATACCCTGCTTGAAATTGGCCCTAATTGGGATGCCAGCAACAAACTGCCACGGCTTTTTAACAAACACTCCCCCAAGGCAACGCCCAAGGTGACTAAGCAGCAATCGACACAATGACATAATATTCTTGGGCTCACCACCAGATATTCCGTGCAACACAAACTTCCATTTCCTGCCCTAAAGTGCTTTCGACAACCGTCCAGTCATCAAGCACTCCTCCCTCATCGCATAGCCCGCGCGCCCCACCTTTGGTCACCTCCCATCCTCCCCCCCTCCCTTTGCTTGTTGTCCCATCCTTGCCCCCTCCCTCTGCGTGTTTTCCCGCCCCCCCCCCCGCCTCCCATCCTTGCCCCCTTCCTTTGCTTGTTGTCCCATCCTTGCCCCCTCCCTCTGCGTGTTGTCCCGCCCCCCCCCCTCCCCCCTTGCTTGTTGTCCCGCCCCCACCCCCCCTTTGCTTGTTGTCCCCCCCCCCCCCCCTCTCGCTTGACTTGTTGTCCCATCCTCCCCTCTCACCTCTGCGCTCGGGCGGTGCCGCGTGAGCGAAGACTCGCGGTCAGCGGCGGTGGCCACGAACAAGGCACACGCGCGGGGCGCGCCCGAGTTGTGGGGCGACTTGCGCAGGCTCTCAAACGTGAGCTGGGGGGAGAGATAAGCAGGGGGCACAGACCCAGGGAGGGTGAAGACACGCAGACAGGCAACACATTAGACAGGGCACAAGGAGCACCCGCAGCCGCCTGGCCACCGGGACACCAAGTGCCAAACTTATACAGAGCCCAGCCAAGTTGCGGGAGGCCATACCTCCCAGTCATTGGCCATACATACTCCACTCGTGTTCAACGCTCGCGCTTCTTTGGATAACTGCGCCGTGATGATGCCATGGTGACCACCAGTTCATCGACAATAGCAAGACGTGAAGTGCTGCCTCTACCTTATACGTGCAGAGCAGCGGCTACCTTATCTGCCAGCCCAGCCATATGTACTCGCCATGCAAACAAGCACACAAGGCAAGGACATCACATGCCACCTCCGCTGCGTCAGGCACCCATGACCGTGCGTGCCAGGAGGCTCCTTCTGCTACCCTGGCCAGGCACCCTGGTATACCTGCCACACAATGCCATCACCAGATCATTCACCCAAAGTCCCCAACAAAAACGGCTTCCCCTACCTTCTACGAAATCGCAACCTTTCCCTGGCTGTTCTGCATGCCCACCCACCCCACCGCCCACGTGTTCTATCCTCTACCCAGCTACCCTGCTCCCCCACCCCACCGCCCACGTCTTCTGCCACCACTTACACACCCGTTTCTCCCACCGTGCACAGTGCCTCCGCTTATTTCCCCGCCACGCGCTCACGTTCAATTGCATGGACGTCCTCCACACCCATGTTTCCACCCCCCTTGCCCCCTCCCCTACCTGGATCGCCTTTCGGTCGGCCTCGGTCAGCTCCTGGTTGACGTCCACCAGCAGCGGCGCGCCCTCCCAATCATACGTGGACAGAAGTACAAAGAACCTGCAGGGGGGGGGGGTTGGCAATGGCACGTGTGGTGGAGGTGAGCTTGGACCACGTTAGCATGGGCCAGCCAGGAACTGCGACGATGACGAGGAACTAGGAGGTGAACCAGCAGTTGCCCGGATGGGACGCAAGCAGGCAACGATAAACTAGTAGGGCAGGGGTTGCCTGCCCTTGGCCGCCGCTTCACCCACTCATTTCACAAGGCGAGAGCCACCGCACAACCATTGCCAACAGCCTCAAAACTCCTGGCCTTTGCCAGTGGCTAGACACCAGGCAATTGTCAAACTTGCTAGCGGAAGGGCTAGCCCATCTGAACCAGCTGTTGCGCGTCTTCAAAGACCTAGTCTGCCCCTCTCTCAAAACCCAACCTGCTTCACCACTACAGGGGCAGGGACATTGATGCCAGGCCCATGCCCATTACCAGAAATGCCCTGCTGGCCGATGGCCCTCCCCACCCTCGTGAGGTGCCGACCCACACGCACACATGCACACACGTGCGGCGCACGGGCGGTCTTACATGCTGAGACCAGCATGCACATCTCATGCCTGCACCGCATGCGTTGGTCTCTGGAATCTGCACATGCCCCTAGCGCCCACACGCGCTTGCTCCCGGCGACCCTACCGGTAGAGCGCGGTGACGCGGGACACCGGCGGCGCGAAGGGCTGCGGGTGCACAAACAGGCGCGCGACCAGCAGCTCGACCACCTCCTCGCTTAGCCAGTTGGAGAAGAGGTGGGACGCCGCCCAGCGCTTGGCCAGCCTGGGGCATGCAAGGGGCGGTCACCGTGGCACCAGCACGCACACGCAAGCACGTTTGCAAGCACACACACGCAAGCCCACACACACACGTGTACGGAAAATACCACCGATCACAGGCACGTGAACGGCACGGCACCGCGGTCAGGGCATGCCATCACAAGCGGACGCAGGCGGCAGCTTGAGGGAGCCATGTTGCCAACACATAGTGAACAATACCCCAAGGAAACCCTGCCAATAGACGCAGCCACTGGCAGCAGCGTGCCACATGTGCGTGCAGCAACGTGTGTAAGTGTGCGACAAGGGAGCGACGACGCGTTGAGGAAGTACCACCCTGCACGGCCCTCAAAATATGGGACCAGGTATGTCCCATGAAGCTACCTCGGTAGCCCGTAGGAAACGGCACTGGCAGAGCGGGGAAACTATCGGCAATAGTATTTATAGCAATAACTTGACACTCCTTGCAAAGCGGCACACGTCAACACAGGACCACTCTGTCATCGTCAAAGTGACCACCGTCAAAGTGTGATGGCTGCGGCAGTGCCGGTTCAAGGAACCCACCCAACATCATCCCCCCGTAGTCAGCATTAACGCGCAGATGAAACCAACATCTGGTTGTGCTCCGCTCCAGGGCGGGTACCGGTCACAACGCCGGCAGCGATGGGGACCCCCGCATGCACCCCAAGACCTTGGGAATCCCCCACCAGCACCTGCACACAAATGTGTCGGGAATACCAGGTGCCTCCCGTATGTGACGTGGGACAGCAGCACCACAGCGTGCACCAACAGGGAAGTATCCGGCGTATGTGACGTGGGACAGCAGCACCACAGCGTGCACCAACAGGGAAGTATCCGGCAGGCGGAAGGGGCACAAGGACCTCAGATAGGTACCTGGGCAAAGGGGGCCATACCTCGCTGCCGACCCAAACACTGGGTGCAACCCCTGCAGCCCTGACAGGGTGCTCGCGTGGAGCGCTCGTATCCTCAGGCTGGACTCCAAATGCTGGCTTGTCGCCACCGCCGCGGCGGCCCCCCCGGCTGCTGCAACACCAGCGGCAACCCCCGCTGCCGCCGCCTTGCCCTTCAGTGCCTCCTCGCGCTCGTAGTAGAGGAGGACGCGGTAGGCGAAGCCACCAAACAGGATGTCCAGTGAGTCCTCGGCCACCACGCTGGGTACGTTAAAGCTGGACATGAGGCTGTGGGGGAGTGAGGCCGGGCGCGTGATGGAACAACGGAAGCAACCCAGAACAAGAGTCATGATCCACGCACACAGGAACGTGGGGTGGGGGATGGAACAACGAAAGCAACCCAGAACAAGAGCCAGGATCCACGCACACAGGAACGTGGGACGGGCGATGGAACAACGGAAGCAACCCAGAACAAGAGTCAGGATCCATGCAAACAGGAATGCGGGGCGGGGGCAGGCGGTAGTGTTTCCCACACAACCAAGACGCGGCCAGCGCACGGAGCGCATGCGCGGGCACGCCTAGTGCGTGCAACGCGGGGTTCGCAAGCGGTCCTGACAGCAAGGGGCACAAAAACCCAGGGTGTACTCTGCAACCACCAGGCGGCCAAGGTGGGCAGGGAGCCGTGATGAGGTCCACATGCCACTGTGCTGGTGCTGGTGGTGGTGGGCAACCGCATTCCAGGCGGACAGAAACCGGCGGGTTTTGTCGTAACATTCCATACCTGCGTTTCACCTTGCTGTAAGCATACGCCGCCCAGCCACGCATGAATACGCCGCCCAGCCACGCATGAATCCTGACCCGGCATGCTGTAAGCATACGCCGCCCAGCCATGCATGAATCCTGACCCGGCATGCTGTAAGCATACGCCGCCCAGCCACGCATGAATCCTGACCCGGCATGCTGTAAGCATACACCGCCCAGCCACGCATGAATCCTGACCCGGCATGCTGGCGCGAAATACGCCAGGCCTGCCAACACAACCAACAGCACCTCCCCACCCGGGAACCTGCCAAAAGATTGAACCAAAAACATGGCCCTCATGGCCCTCACCCTGTCCAAGCGCATGGCGCACACACATGCGTGCTCCCCTCCTGCGTCCTCCTGCGTCCTGCTGCGTCCTCCTGCGTCCTGCGTGGGCGTGCGCCCTGTGTGGGTGTGCGTGGGCGCGCGTCCTGTGTGGGCCACGCACCTCTTGGAAATCTGCACATAGAACGCCGCCTTCATCTTGCGCACGGGCTCCGGCTTGTCGGGCCACTTGCCGCTGCCCTCCAGCTGCATGAGCACCTCCAGCGTGTCCACGCACAGCGGCGGCGGCTCGCCCTCGCTCGTGCGGGAGAAGGAAGCCGCGTCGGAGGAGGCCAGGGGGTGCGCGTGGGGAACGCTGACCGCCGTGTGGCGGAACACTGGCGCGGGGGATAGCAACCAGCAGGCCAAGGGGGCAACCAGCAGAGACAGGCGTTATAGGCATCAACGAGCTGACCAGGGCGGCCACATGCAGACAAGGGCAGCAACAGGCACAAGAAAACGACAACAAACAGGCAAAGATCGCAACAAGAAGACGAAGGCAGCAAAGAGCAGACGAAGACAGCGATAAACATGCGACACACGCTGTGAGAAGGACGCGCGGGCACAGGTCAAGGCCGCACTTGTGAGGCCTTACCATGCTGCGCTCACACCAGCAGGGGTGGCCTTACTGGCCGCGGCCACCCTGGAGACCTCTGCCCATTGCCACGCAGGTGCGCCACGATTCCTTTGGGGCTATCGCCCATTGCGCGTGTCCCCGCGATAGCCAGATATGGCAGCAACACCATGCCCTGGCCATTCATAGGCCTTGGCCGTTCATTCCAACAATCCCACAAAGAAACAGCCATCAGCAACCCAACTCCGAAATACCAGACTCAGACTTACCTGCCCCCGTTGCACGCACCGACCACCCCCTACCAACGCACGCACCGGCTCCTGTCGGCTGCAGGCTCACGATGGCCAGCGGCAGCCCCTTGAGCGCGCGCAGCATCTTGGACAAGTGGAGGAACTGCTGGTGGATTGCCTGCACGCGCAGCTCGGGGTCTGCAGTCGTGGCGGGTGGGGGGGAGGTTTGGCAGTAGGAGGGAAGGACGTGGCGTGAGCACAGGGGTACTCAACCTTGCATGGGCGGGTGCAGCAGACAAAGTGGGGGCACATGCACTGCGCTGCAGTGGCCAGCACATTTCCCGTGGCGAGGGAGCGTGCAACCCAGCCAGGGGAGACCAAAAATGCCGACAAGGCAGCACCGGCAATGTGGCGCAGCAAAATGTTGCAGCTGGCACACAAGTGCAGGGACAACTCACCGCGCACCTGCCGAGGCAAGCTACTTACATGTATGCTTGTGCAATCTTTCTCGAGGCTCAAGGCATGGCGTGAATGTGTGAGAGCGGATCCAAAAAGGTGACGCACGGATCGCACGCGCTGGGGCTCCCCGTCCAGGACAGACGCAGGACGCACAGCCACACAAGAGTCAAGTGGACAAGCGCTGTTTGCACGCCTGCGTGCGCTTGCGTTGTCCGCACGCCTGTTGCGCCATTGTGCCTCCTATCACATGGCCGTACTGAAATGGCCCTCCACCAGCTGGCCCACGCCTGCCGTAAGGCAAGCGTGCACAAAATGAATGATGGGTTGACACGCTGCCAAGAATGACCAAGGCAGCTTCGTGCTATGTTGAGCTAGCAAAATTGCCGCCAGTTTAGTGCATGATGCATGCACCCGCGGTATGCCAAGCAAATAAACCCTATCGCATGCATCGAACAAACCCATCGAACAAACCCTAACGTGTCGCCTGCTCCCCCCTACCACCCGTACAGGCACCACGCACCTTCTGCGTCCAAGTCCAGAACCAGGTCCAGCACACCCAGGCTGGTTTGAACGGCGTCAGCAGAGATCTTCAGGTGCCTTGACAGCACATGCTTGCAGATGTTTTCAACGATGAGGTGGCGTGATGCAGGCGGGCACTCCCACACTGGGGGCACGAAAAAGGCACGTTCCACCACCCATCACACAAACGCACAAGGTTAAACACATGGATAGGTGCCTGTCAGCATTAGGCAAGCACACGCACGGCAAGTGCACGCAGGAGGGCACCTCAGCCCAGCCTGCCAATCGCAACTGCCAGCTTTAGGCCAGCTGCCGGCTCTGGGCAAGCCCATGCGCGGCGCGAGGGTGGGAGCACGTGCACATGGCGCGAGGGTGGGAGGGACGCGAGGGGTGCGCCTCACCGCGTCTACCCGCGGTGGAACATGCCACCACATCCCCACACCGGATGCCACACAGCCATCGTGGCCAGCCAAGGATGTCCACTGCACTGCAAGACGCGCCGCCACTATCTTCGCATCTAATAGGCAGAACAGCAGTAAAACCACAAACAGTTCGGATGCAGGCGAGTAGACTGCGCGCCCACACCTGCTGCCTCGGCGATGGTGCCATCTTTGAAGCGCCGCAGCTCCGCCCTGGGCCCCCAGAAGTCCCGGAAGCGCTTCGCCTGCAGGCAAGAGAGGGCGCGCATCCCAGAACAAGTAAGTGGCTCGTGACACGATGCGCTTGCACGCCGTCACCAGGTAGTGGTGCGCCATCCCACTTCATGGCATGAGGGAGGGTGACGGATGGCAGCCACCACCATGGTTGGGGCGGCGGGCAAACGACCACCCCACGAGCCGATGGGATGGTGTGCAACTGAGGGACGGTGGTCCGCATCATGCCCCTGTCCCTCACAACCTGCAAAAGAGAAGGGCCAACCGCATGCCACAATGTGGCCAGCTATCCACCACACAACTTCAGCCGCCCTTCTTTCGCTGCCCGTCCTAGAGCCGCCCATCACATTGCTGATGCAGGGCTGCCAGTCACCGCAAGCAAGTGCACAGGGCGGAGCAGACGCCCACCATGAGCTGGCGACATTCCCTGCATGAGCTGGCTACTATGTTGACGTGCAACAAGTGGGCGGTCAACCTCCTCCTTGCCCAACCAACCAACCAACCACCGGCCTAGCCGCCCGCCCAGCCGACCGCCCGCCCGGCCGCCCGCCCCCCCGCCCGCGCGCCGCCCCCCCGGCCGCCCGGCCGCCCGCCCACCCACCCACCGCTTCCTTGCCCCCCCCCCCCCTTTTCGGTCACCCCCCTTTTCGGTCACCCACCTCCTCCTTGTGGTCGGCCGCGGGGCCCACGTCGACGAGTCGAAACGCAGCCTCGGACGCGGCCAGGAAGATGCCCACGCTCACGGTGTGGGTGGCGGGGGAGCCGACGCGCAGCGGCTGAGGGGGAGGGGCACGGGGCCAGGCACACACGGTAGAGGGGGGCATGGGCCATGGGGGAGAAGGGGAGCAGGGGGGCAGCTGTCAGCCCGAGTGCACAGAGAGGAGACACCCAAAGCATGCACCCGCCGAGCCACCCAACAAACATGTCAAAGTCCAGCAAAAGACAACCACGGCGAGGGGGGAGGCCTTGTTGGGTTGCTCCCTGCAACATTCGAGGACTTTCCGATGACTCAGGCAGAAGCATCGCATCAGCGTGGCACGAGCAACAAGCAGCCCCTCCGCCTTCGCTGATCCTGTGGGCACAGAAACGGGCTCCATGTTTCGGTACACCCTAACAAAAGAAACCATGGTACAGGTGGAGGAAGAAATCATGGTGCAGGTGGAGGAAGAAATCATGGTACAGGTGGAGGAAGAAATCATGGTGCAGGTGGAGGAAGAAATCATGGTGCAGGTGGAGGAAGAAGTCATGGTGCAGGTGGAGGAAGAAATCATGGTACAGGTGGAGGAAGAAATCATGGTGCAGGTGGAGGAAGAAATCATGGTACAGGTGGAGGAAGCAATCATGGTGCAGGTGGAGGAAGAAATCATGGTGCAGGTGGAGGAAGAAATCATGGTGCAGGTGGAGGAAGAGATCATGGTGCAGGTGGAGGAAGAAATCATGGTACAGGTGGAGGAAGAAATCATGGTGCAGGTGGAGGAAGCAATCATGGTACAGGTGGAGGAAGAAATCATGGTGCAGGTGGAGGAAGAAATCATGGTGCAGGTGGAGGAAGAAATCATGGTATAGGTGGAGGAAGAAATCATGGTGCAGGTGGAGGAAGCAATCATGGTGCAGGTGGAGGAAGAAATCATGGTGCAGGTGGAGGAAGAAATCATGGTACAGGTGGAGGAAGAAATCATGGTGCAGGTGGAGGAAGAAATCATGGTGCAGGTGGAGGGAGAAACCATGGTACCGACATTTCTTCCTCCATTCTCGACCCAGGTTACATGCTTGCCCACCCGCTCTCCCTCTTGTCCGTATACGCGCTTCACCATAGAGGCAAACCAGATGCCACAGCCAGCTGCGTTATTCAATCACAACCGAGGGCGCGACACGCCATCCCCGAGCCCCGCCCTGCACGGATTCACACGCGTCGCATACACTTGGAAACGCCCTTGCCTTGGTCAGGTCGAGCTCCCCCTTGCCCACCCCACACCCATCGCTTGCCTTGGTCAGATCGAGCTCCCCCTCTGCCACCCGGCTGTTGGCCACCACCAGTCGCGCGCGGTCGCTCAACGCGCGCGCTAGCAGCTGCTCCACGCGGAGGCAGGCGGAGCGCACGCCGTCCGTGTCCGACGCCAGAAGCGTGGCGCTGTCGGGCGCCGGAAGGGTGACCCTGTCGCAGCCATCATGCCCAAGGCACGGTAGAGAGGAGGCAGAGGGGGGCATTCGCGCATGACTATATGGTAAGGCAGGTGCATGGTTCACAGTGGTTTGACAGTTACGATGACACTCCCACCGTCACCACAGCGTAAGCAGAAAACAGCATGCGGCTGACAGGGCAAGTACAGGCTTCAATTACTACTATGCATGCATTCCCTTCCATCACAGCATGTGTTGAAGAGAGGCAGCCGCTGCTGTAAAGAGCGCTGCTCACAAGCAGCCCCCCACGTGAAGAGCACAATGGCCCAGCCCTGGGTGCTGAACAACGCCACACACGAGACATGATGATGACTGCCCCATGATGACGCGCACGCCCATGCTGTGCCCTACTTGTATCCCTGTGCCCACTTACCGCACGTGCACATCAAAATCCGCGGCCGGCGTTGCATGCGACAGGAATAGCGCGTCAAAGGCGTCCGCCTGCGTGCCCGCCGCGGTGGCCAGTAGCGCTGCTGAGATGCCCGCCTGGCGCCGCAGCTGTGAAGGGTGTCAAAGAGGAGGTTGCAAGTAAGGTGGGGTGTGGTAAGGGGAGTGATAAGGACCCAGACAAGGACCACGGCCAATGCAGCTGCATGCTGAGTGCAAGCACCCAGCTCATGCGATTTGTCTCAGCTTACTCGAGCTGGCCGCTTGCTACGTACATAGCAGCCAAACGCGCGCGCAGACGGCCAAGCAGGCATCCGGCACTACCACCGTAGGGGTGTCATCCCAGCGCGTCAGCGCGTCATCGGGGCCTAAGGATGCGCTGCCTTCTACTGGGGACACAGTGGCTAGGAACAACCCAACTAACGACAGTACTGCCTGGGACAAGACTGCCCATCACAGCAGGCCGGTTGCCATGCACATGCCCTTTTCCCATTTCCTAGCCGCCCGCCACACTACAGATAGGCATCCCACCACGGCCTGCGCATGAGGGTGGCCGTTTGCCTGGCCGCAGCATGAGCCCTACCTGCTCCAGCGCTGCCTTGCTGACGTGTGCTGCCATGTTGTAGCCAAGCGGATCCGCGAACACGACCGGGTACGCAGCCGCCAGCGACTTCTGCGACAGCCAGGGCGCATGGGGGGGGGCAGATGCACACAGCACCAGCATGTCAGATGGTGTTCTGCATCCAGGCGTGCTCCACCAATGGCGAGCAATTACGGGCAAAGCCAGGCAAGGTTGCCCAGGGGAAGAATGACAAGAACTGCAGGCCACGGCGCGTGGTCCTCCGGCGCGCAGGCTTCCAAAAAAACTTCCCAGCTGTTGCCGCCACAGAAAGTTGCTGCTTTCAGCCACAGCGCGTGCTCCACCCATCATCGGCCATGGAAGCAGCCGGCGGTCCCATGCAGCGGACGCATGTGGCCTGTGCCTGTGTGGAATAATCCAGTCCAAAATCGCGAACACTACAAGCTCTAAATTTGTGTTCCACTAATTTTCTTGAGTATCCACAGGCACAACCGCGGACAATGCTACGCGCAGCACGGAAGCAGCACCATCTACCCATCCATCAGACCAAACTGTAGTCCCCATCTTAAGTGGGCGCCAGCAGCCCTGCAAAAGAAAGCCTGCGCCTGTCCGTGATGGCCTGGAGATCATCGAGCTGCTGTGCAAGCCTGCGGCATGCACACGTGGCGCCCCGCTGTCCCGCCTTGCCCTGCCCCACCTTGCCCTGCCCCACCGTGCCCTGCCCCACCTTGCCCTGTCCCATCTTGCCCTGCCCCACCTTGCCCTGTCCCACCTTGTCGAAGACCGCCACGCTGGCCTGGCTACCGCCGCCCGCGCGCATGACCACCCCCTTGTGCAGCATGTCGCTGTTGGCTGCAGGCACCAGTGGGGGTCGCCCGCGTGGGTGGGCCAGGCGGGGTAAGAACGGGAAGGCAACCAAAGATTGCAAAGAGCAGGCAACGATAGCATTCAGAAACGCCGCTCCGCGCTTCCCATCCAAGGTACCATGTGCCACTCAGTGCCCCAACCTGACTTGTGGAAAGGCACACAATCGCAGCATTCATCCATCCAGGCCAGTGCGGCATAGGAATTGAGTGCATCCAAGAGCAACGCGGCGTTTATGGCATGTAAGGTGTGTATGGCATGTATGGCATGCAAGGCATGTATGGCATGTATGGCATGTGTGGGATGTATGGCATGTATGGCATGTATGGCATGTATGGCATGTATGGCATGTATGGCATGTATGGCATGTATGGCATGTATGGCATGTATGGCATGTATGGCATGTATGGCATGTATGGCATGTATGGCCTGCATGGCATGCACGGCGTGGAGGGCGTGGAGGGCGTGGAGGGCGTGGAGGGCGTGGAGGGCGTGGAGGGCGTGGAGGGCGTGGAGGGCGTGGACGGCGTGGAGGGCGTGGAGGGCGTGGAGGGCGTGGAGGGCCTGGAGGGCGTGGAGGGCGTGGAGGGCCTGGAGGGCCTGGAGGGCCTGGAGGGCATGGAGGGCATGGAGGGCATGGAGCGCCTGGAGGGCCTGGAGGGCCTGGAGGGCGTGGAGGGCGTGGAGGGCGTGGAGGGCGTGGAGGGCGTGGAGGGCGTGGAGGGCGTGAAGGGCGTGGAGGGCGTGGAGGGCGTGGAGGGCGGGGAGGGCGTGGAGGGCGGGGAGGGCGTGGAGGGCGTGGAGGGCGTGGAGGGCGTGGAGGGCGTGGAGGGCGTGGAGGGCGTGGAGGGCGTGGATGGCGTGGATGGCGTGGAGGGCGTGGAGGGCGTGGAGGGCGTGGATGGCGTGGAGGGCGTGGAGGGCGTGGAGGGCGTGGAGGGCGTGGATGGCGTGGATGGCGTGGATGGCGTGGATGGCGTGGATGGCGTGGATGGCGTGGATGGATGGCGTGGATGGATGGCGTGGATGGATGGCGTGGATGGCATGGATGGTGTGGATGGCATGGATGGCATGGATGGCATGGATGGCATGGATGGCATGGATGGCATGGAGGGCATGGAGGGCATGGAGGGCATGGAGGGCATGGAGGGCATGGAGGGCATGGAGGGCATGGAGGGCATGGAGGGCATGGAGGGCATGGAGGGCATGGAGGGCATGGAGGGCATGGAGGGCATGGAGGGCATGGAGGGCATGGAGGGCATGGAGGGCATGGAGGGCATGGAGGGCATGGAGGGCATGGAGGGCATGGAGGGCATGGAGGGCATGGAGGGCATGGAGGGCATGGAGGGCATGGAGGGCATGGAGGGCATGGAGGGCATGGAGGGCATGGAGGGCATGGAGGGCATGGAGGGCATGGAGGGCATGGAGGGCATGGAGGGCATGGAGGGCATGGAGGGCATGGAGGGCATGGAGGGCATGGAGGGCATGGAGGGCATGGAGGGCATGGAGGGCATGGAGGGCATGGAGGGCATGGAGGGCATGGAGGGCATGGAGGGCATGGAGGGCATGG
The DNA here is from genome assembly GCA_009746045.1 of Mesostigma viride. NCBI lineage: Eukaryota > Viridiplantae > Streptophyta > Mesostigmatophyceae > Mesostigmatales > Mesostigmataceae > Mesostigma > Mesostigma viride. The sequence continues at coordinate 2,494,872 of RPFO01000059.1, forward strand.
AGGGCATGGAGGGCATGGAGGGCATGGAGGGCATGGAGGGCATGGAGGGCATGGAGGGCATGGAGGGCATGGAGGGCATGGAGGGCATGGAGGGCATGGAGGGCATGGAGGGCATGGAGGGCATGGAGGGCATGGAGGGCATGGAGGGCATGGAGGGCATGGAGGGCATGGAGGGCATGGAGGGCATGGAGGGCATGGAGGGCATGGAGGGCATGGAGGGCATGGAGGGCATGGAGGGCATGGAGGGCATGGAGGGCATGGAGGGCATGGAGGGCATGGAGGGCATGGAGGGCATGGAGGGCATGGAGGGCATGGAGGGCATGGAGGGCATGGAGGGCATGGAGGGCATGGAGGGCATGGAGGGCATGGAGGGCATGGAGGGCATGGAGGGCATGGAGGGCATGGAGGGCATGGAGGGCATGGAGGGCATGGAGGGCATGGAGGGCATGGAGGGCATGGAGGGCATGGAGGGATGGAGGGCATGGAGGGCATGGAGGGCATGGAGGGCATGGAGGGCATGGAGGGCATGGAGGGCATGGAGGGCATGGAGGGCATGGAGGGCATGGAGGGCATGGAGGGCATGGAGGGCATGGAGGGCATGGAGGGCATGGAGGGCATGGAGGGCATGGAGGGCATGGAGGGCATGGAGGGCATGGAGGGCATGGAGGGCATGGAGGGCATGGAGGGCATGGAGGGCATGGAGGGCATGGAGGGCATGGAGGGCATGGAGGGCATGGAGGGCATGGAGGGCATGGAGGGCATGGAGGGCATGGAGGGCATGGAGGGCATGGAGGGCATGGAGGGCATGGAGGGCATGGAGGGCATGGAGGGCATGGAGGGCATGGAGGGCATGGATGGCATGGATGGCATGGATGGCATGGATGGCATGGAGGGCATGGAGGGCATGGAGGGCATGGAGGGCATGGAGGGCATGGAGGGCATGGAGGGCATGGAGGGCATGGAGGGCATGGAGGGCATGGAGGGCATGGAGGGCATGGAGGGCATGGAGGGCATGGAGGGCATGGAGGGCATGGAGGGCATGGAGGGCATGGAGGGCATGGAGGGCATGGAGGGCATGGAGGGCATGGAGGGCATGGAGGGCATGGAGGGCATGGAGGGCATGGAGGGCATGGATGGCATGGATGGCATGGAGGGCATGGAGGGCATGGAGGGCATGGAGGGCATGGAGGGCATGGAGGGCATGGAGGGCATGGAGGGCATGGAGGGCATGGAGGGCATGGAGGGCATGGAGGGCATGGAGGGCATGGAGGGCATGGAGGGCATGGAGGGCATGGAGGGCATGGAGGGCATGGAGGGCATGGAGGGCATGGAGGGCATGGAGGGCATGGAGGGCATGGAGGGCATGGAGGGCATGGAGGGCATGGAGGGCATGGAGGGCATGGAGGGCATGGAGGGCATGGAGGGCATGGAGGGCATGGAGGGCATGGAGGGCATGGAGGGCATGGAGGGCATGGAGGGCATGGAGGGCATGGAGGGCATGGAGGGCATGGAGGGCATGGAGGGCATGGAGGGCATGGAGGGCATGGAGGGCATGGAGGGCATGGAGGGCATGGAGGGCATGGAGGGCATGGAGGGCATGGAGGGCATGGAGGGCATGGAGGGCATGGAGGGCATGGAGGGCATGGAGGGCATGGAGGGCATGGAGGGCATGGAGGGCATGGAGGGCATGGAGGGCATGGAGGGCATGGAGGGCATGGAGGGCATGGAGGGCATGGAGGGCATGGAGGGCATGGAGGGCATGGAGGGCATGGAGGGCATGGAGGGCATGGAGGGCATGGAGGGCATGGAGGGCATGGAGGGCATGGAGGGCATGGAGGGCATGGAGGGCATGGAGGGCATGGAGGGCATGGAGGGCATGGAGGGCATGGAGGGCATGGAGGGCATGGAGGGCATGGAGGGCATGGAGGGCATGGAGGGCATGGATGGCATGGATGGCATGGATGGCATGGATGGCATGGATGGCATGGATGGCATGGATGGCATGGATGGCATGGATGGCATGGATGGCATGGATGGCATGGATGGCATGGATGGCATGGATGGCATGGATGGCATGGATGGCATGGATGGCATGGATGGCATGGATGGCATGGATGGCATGGATGGCATGGATGGCATGGATGGCATGGATGGCATGGATGGCATGGATGGCATGGATGGCATGGATGGCATGGATGGCATGGATGGCATGGATGGCATGGATGGCATGGATGGCATGGATGGCATGGATGGCATGGATGGCATGGATGGCATGGATGGCATGGATGGCATGGATGGCATGGATGGCATGGATGGCATGGATGGCATGGATGGCATGGATGGCATGGATGGCATGGATGGCATGGATGGCATGGATGGCATGGATGGCATGGATGGCATGGATGGCATGGATGGCATGGATGGCATGGATGGCATGGATGGCATGGATGGCATGGATGGCATGGATGGCATGGATGGCATGGATGGCATGGATGGCATGGATGGCATGGATGGCATGGATGGCATGGATGGCATGGATGGCATGGATGGCATGGATGGCATGGATGGCATGGAGGGCATGGAGGGCATGGATGGCATGGATGGCATGGATGGCATGGATGGCATGGATGGCATGGATGGCATGGATGGCATGGATGGCATGGATGGCATGGATGGCATGGATGGCATGGATGGCATGGATGGCATGGATGGCATGGATGGCATGGATGGCATGGATGGCATGGATGGCATGGATGGCATGGATGGCATGGATGGCATGGATGGCATGGATGGCATGGATGGCATGGAGGGCATGGATGGCATGGATGGCATGGATGGCATGGATGGCATGGATGGCATGGATGGCATGGATGGCATGGATGGCATGGATGGCATGGATGGCATGGATGGCATGGATGGCATGGATGGCATGGATGGCATGGATGGCATGGATGGCATGGATGGCATGGATGGCATGGATGGCATGGATGGCATGGATGGCATGGATGGCATGGATGGCATGGATGGCATGGATGGCATGGATGGCATGGATGGCATGGATGGCATGGATGGCATGGATGGCATGGATGGCATGGATGGCATGGATGGCATGGATGGCATGGATGGCATGGATGGCATGGAGGGCATGGAGGGCATGGATGGCATGGATGGCATGGATGGCATGGATGGCATGGATGGCATGGATGGCATGGATGGCATGGATGGCATGGATGGCATGGATGGCATGGATGGCATGGATGGCATGGATGGCATGGATGGCATGGATGGCATGGATGGCATGGATGGCATGGATGGCATGTACATGGCATGTATGGCATGTATGGCATGTATGGCATGTATGGCATGTATGGCATGTATGGCATGTATGGCATGTATGGCATGTATGGCATGTATGGCATGTATGGCATGTATGGCATGTATGGCATGTATGGCATGTATGGCATGTATGGCATGTATGGCATGTATGGCATGTATGGCATGTATGGCATGTATGGCATGTATGGCATGTATGGCATGTATGGCATGTATGGGATGTATGGCATGTATGGCATGTATGGCATGTATGGCATGTATGGCATGTATGGCATGTATGGCATGCATGGCATGTATGGCATGTATGGCATGTATGGTATGCCAGCCCCATGCGCCCCGTGAAAGCCCGGCGAAAATTCTGACATGAGCCCCCCACCGCGTGCGTCATCATCACTACCATAATCACCGTCACAATCCCCATCCCCATCCCAATCCCAATCCCCATCCCCATCCCCATCCCCATCCCCATCCCCATCCCCATCCCCATCCCCATCCCCATCCCCATCCCCATCCCCATCCCCATCCCCATCCCCATCCCCATCCCCATCCCCATCCCCATCCCCATCCCCATCCCCATCCCCATCCCCATCCCCATCCCCATCCCCATCCCCGTCCCCATCCCCATCCCCATCCCCATCCCCATCCGCATCCGCATCCGCATCCCCACCCCACCCCCATCCCCATCCCCATCCCCATCCCCATCCCCATCCCCATCCCCATCCCATCCCCATCCCCATCCCCATCCCCATCCCCATCCCCATCCCCATCCCCATCCCCATCCCCATCCCCATCCCCATCCCATCCCCATCCCCATCCCCATCCCCATCCCATCCCCATCCCCATCCCCATCCCCATCCCCATCCCCATCCCCATCCCCATCCCCATCCCCATCCCCATCCCAATCAACACCAATCGACATCTCAATCAGCATCCCAATCAAGATCCCACTCAGCATCCCAAGCAAAATCGTCATCAACATCCACATCACTGCCTTCACCACATTGCCGTCACCATCATCACCATGCGGTGCTGGCGTACCAAGCGTGCTGAGCGTGACATGGAACATCTGGTAGCCGCTCATGTACTGCGTCAGAGTCCCTACGTCCGCCAGGTGCCCCATGAACATGGCCACCAGGAAGGGGTTGAACGCTTGGGGGGCATCGTCCAACCGCCGCTGGTGCAGCCACACCTGCACGCACACACATCGTTCCAGGATCGTGGTCGGGGGGGGGGGGGCATCCCATGCACTCGTTACAAAGACAAGAAGCAGCGCACACACTGGCGGCAGAAAGCTCTGCCGTTATGCCTGTTGTGCAGCTTGCTTCTGCAAGGAGGCGGGAGAAGAGTTGTGGACAAGCCGCCACGCACTGACAATTGGCACAGCACGGCACACCCGCGATGGAGCACCCACTTTACGCTATCTGCCATGGAGCAAGTGTGTACAGCGAGGGGGTGAACATGACAGCCAATAAAGGGGACATTGGAAGAGCTCCTTGGCCCTCTCATGCATTCGGCCCTCTGACGTCCTTCACCCTGTAGGCCATAAGCAGGTTGCCTGGTTGGCAAGCACCCAGCGACGCATGCCTGCTTGAAGCTCCCAGCAAGCCTTGCGTGGTGGGTGGGCACTGCCCGCCCGACTGAGGACATGGTTGCGGGCAAATGAACCGAAGCATCTTTCACAAGGCCTGGTAGCTTCCGCACACAAGTGAGGGCGGGACCACGGCCGCCCGCAGTCAACACATGACACGCGGTCCCTCCTGCTACCCGCGCAACACATCGCTGCCGCAGCACCCACCCACCCACCCACCCACCCACCCACCCACCCACCCACCCACCCACCCACCCACCCACCCACCCACCCACCCACCCACCCACCCACCCACCCACCCACCACCCACCCACCCACCCACCCACCCACCCACCCACCCACCAACGCACAAATCCACCCAGTGCGGTCACCCACCCACCGCCCACACTCGCCGCACCCACCTTGATGAGGCAGATGGCCTCCCGCAGCTGCGGCACGTGGCGCATCTTCGACGTCAGGTAGTGGTGGTGCGCCGCCATGCGCATGTCCTCCATGATGCTGGCGTTGTATACCGGCGTCGGCGCACGCGTGGTGCCATCTGCACTTGCCACCCCAAAATCAACACCCGATGGCACACGACCAAACCACCATCCGACATTAGGAAAGCTGTGACGAGGCATGCCAGCCAGCCAAGGGTCCCCAAATGCAGGCAGCCATAAAGTATGAACGGATCAGGGAGGCAGAGCACGCCAAATGCAGCAGCACGGCCAGCAAAGCGCGCATCCATCAATTCCATTTCCAGGTTGATCGCCTGCCACTGCCTCTGGGACCCGCATCACAGTGCTGGGCAACATCGCTGCGTGAGCACCCCGCGCCACCCACCCACCTGCTGCCAGCGCGGTGCTCAGGTTGCCCCTGGTGGGGGACAGCTTGCTGGCGGGGAAGGCATCGTGGGGGATGGCCACAGACACCAGGACGATCGGCAGCTGCTTGGCCACCTTGGGTTTGGATGTGTTGCGGCCTGTGCGTGTGGGTGTGGGGACAGTCGCAGACAACAGCACACCGTGTTGTTGCAGGGTAGCCCGCACGTTAGCATGGGAGGCTGGGGCAGGGCCAAGGAAAGGGGACAAGCAGAGCAACGAGTAGTCTCCTTATCAGCACTAGGGGCAGGGCCAAGGAAAGGGGACAAGCAGAGCAACGAGTAGTCTCCTTATCAGCACTAGGGGCAGGGCCAAGGAAAGGGGACAAGCAGAGCAACAAGTAGTCTCCTTATCAGTAGTGACACTATTCCACTATCAGGCTTGGGGATGACTCCAGTGTGTGCACCTTTCCGGCGCCACCAACGACAGCGATCTGACCTTGCCAGTGCCACCAACGACAGTGATCTCACCTTGCCAGCACCACCAACGACAGCCATCTCACCATGCCAGCACCACCAACGACAGCGATCGCAATGCTCAACGCTCAACGCTCAGATCTCAACGCGCAACGCTCACGTGTCAGAGCTACTAGAGCATACAAGACGCGCGGTGTGCTGGTACCCCATCGATGCACCCTGGGACAGGGCACGTACGCCATAAAAAAACATGGGCACATGTCTACACGAACATACAACCATCCCAAGCAGCCCCATCTGGACATGGCGGGGTTTACCTAGGTGCATGAGTTGATAGTCGCAATTGGGTTAGTTTGTTCAGCGTACTGACTAAGAAGCCATGGGCTAGCGGCCGTACCGAGGTGTATGACCAGGACAGGCTTCCTCCAGTCGGCGCGGGACGTGGCCATGGCGACCCCCTGCGGGCCAAACACCTGCTTCTTGTTGAGGAAGCGCGCGATGGCGGCCAGGTAGAGCGCGCGCTTGACGTGGTAGCGGTGGTCCAGGTAGTCCTTCTCCCGCAGGCACGACTGCAGGAGAGTGGCGGAAGGAAGGAGGAAGGAAGGGTCAACGGCTGGCAATGCCGGCTGCATGGTCCAACAAAATGCGACGCTGAAACAGGTCCGCAACCACAACAGTACTGCATGATCTACAAATACAACTTGGTGCTGTCGGTACCATTTTTTGTAGGAGCACCCGCAGCCAGCTGTCGCGGAGCAGACACATGGGCACAAATACCCCCCCCCCTTTCTAGGCTGCTAGACAGGTGGCCTAACCACGACCTTGGGATATTGTGCATTTCACCAGTTTGTGCTTGGTTTAGCCCCCACAGAATGAGGCAGAGAAGCAAAGGCAGCGCGCCCGTGGCCGCCTGCCCCATGTGTGCACACGGCGCACCACCACAGGGCGCCAGCATGCACGGGGGCACAAGGGCCACGATAGCCGGGACAAAGCAACGCTTAACCCACAACCCATACGATGCCAGCCAGGGCAGGCCAGGCCAGGCAAGACGAGAGGACGATGCGTGCATGCAGCAAGTATCCACACAACATGCCTGCAGCGAGCACCTCAGCCACCGGCATAAAACCTCAATCTACCGCCAGCATTGCAGCATAACCCACTACCGGCATTTGCAGCAATTCAACCTACAGCCGGCACGTCACCTCGACGTACCGCGGGCATGTGCAGCACCAGGTTGACGTTGACCCGCGGCCTCATGAGCGTGTGCTGTGCGTAGCTGCCCAGCACCTCGATGGTGTCAGGCGCAGCGAAGCGCAGGCCGTACTTGGCCTCTTCTGTGGTGGCAGCGGCGCCCATGCCCAGGGAGGCGATCAACCCTGAGACGAGCGACAGGGGCACCTGACGGGGGGTGGGGGTGGGGGTAAGGAAGCGTTGCCGAGACACGCACAAACACACAATCGCACGCACAACCACACACATACGTCCACACACACATAAATCAACTAATTAATGTCCATACACCCATACATCGACTGATTAATTTCCCTACCCACGTTCCCACGCCCACGCGTGCACGCACCCCCCCACACGCATGCCCCTACCCACGTTCCCACGCCCATTTGCATTTGCATACACATGCGTGCACACACAGGCGACAGCGTCAACATCAGCATCCGTCCCAACCCTACTGCTGGCGCCTCACACAGCAGCTGCCCAGGGACCCTAGTATTGGCATGCGCCTCCCCAACCATTGTCCAGCAACCACGTAGGTGAGAGCACGCATGCCATGTGCCACCGCCAGTGGGTGGTTGTCAGAGGCAATCGCCAGAAATGGCCGTGTACGAACGTAGGTGTGCGCTGGGGTGCCTGTAGCAAGGGAGGGTTGGGGGACAATATACCTGCTTGCTGCACACGAGTTACTTAGGACGTGAACAAAGATGCCAGCACTAGCAGACCATGGGTGACACGATGCACATTGCTGAAAAACCCAAAGGCAGATGCATGCCGCGGCGCTGCATCTGCATGCACCCGCACCTACATGGCCAACCCCTCGGTCTCGCCTGGGGCTTGCTTCCCTTATTGCTAGCATAGACGGTTGCCAGGGGGATGATGTCATGCCGACATAGCCGGAGGGGCTCGTGACAGGATGAGAGAGTAGGAGATAGCCCGTTTCTTGCTAAAAGCCCCGAGTAATCACCTGCTTCTGCGGCATGCACGGCCAACAGCCACCGCACACAAACGCATCTGCTTCTGCCGCATTCATGGCCAACAGCCACCTCACACGAACGCACCTGCTTCTGCGGCATGCTGTGGACTGCGGCCCTGAAGCTGGCCAGCGCCGCCTCCACCGCATCCGCCTTGTCGTAGTTGAACGTATGCTGCGTCAGCAGTTCGCTCAGCTGGGGGAGGGCGCGCCAATGGAAACACACCCACAAGCTGCGTTAGCAGGTGTACGGGCATCTCACAAGGCCAGAAACTACAACTGATGGGGCGCTTGCGTCAGGCCCCTGCATCTACGGCCCCAGAATGGAGGGTCCTGACATCCATCCCACCGATCCCCACCGCGCTACCGCTACGACGGCGTTGCAAGGCAACCCCGCGCTGCAGGCAGGACACGGCGGGCACCACTGCCAATGCTGGTCAACATATCATGCGCGCACCACCTTAGCAATGACCATCAAAAACGTTTATCCCACAAAAGGCAGTCGAACTAGCCTTTTGGAAGGGGAAAACATCGGAAGGACCCTTTTTGAGGTCTCCACAACTTTGATTCGTCCACATCAGGCCGATCAAACGCAGCTCGCAAATGGCAGCTGCCGTAAGTTGCATAAACATAAATCTATTGGTGGATACGGGTGTGGCTTCACCAATGACACCAAATAAAGGGCAGGCCACGAGGCATTTGAGCCGCGCGCTGGGGCGTTTGTCTCATCGCGGTATATACATGAACGTCCATAAATGAACGTCCAGCCCGTGCTCTGAATCTTTGTGTTCATGGCTACAAGCGCTGCACTCCAAAGTAATTTAATCGGAAACATCTACCGTGCCGACGGAGCAGGTCGCGCAAGGAATAACGATTGGAAATTACCTCAAGACGGAACAGGCTGGACACGGACAAGCTTGACGCCGACTTCATCTCCTCGATTTCTTCGGCACTCGGAGGCCGAAAAATGCTTTCCTTCTTTCGAGAAGGCACCTTGCGAGCGTCTTTTTCATTATCAGAATCGTCGAAATCATCGGAAGTCGAGGTGTGGTCCTGGTCGCCCTCATTTTCCTCTAGTTCGTCCATGGGTGCATTCCGCTTCATATCTATTTATCAAATAGCATATGAAAAAAATGCGCCAAAAATTCGACGTCTCTAAGGAATGTTCAGACGATAAAACGATTGAGAATTACTTTAGAAATTGTTACATCCTCTCTTGGCTTCACCCACGAAATGCCGAGCCGCCTGCAGTCGGCCAGTCGCCATAGCCAGTGTCACGTTTCGTTTTCTTGCCGGTCGCGAGCAAATGCTGGCTTCCGCGAGGGCTGCCATGGTAATCCGTATTGGAAGCGGCTAGTAACCAGCAATACTGTAGTCCGGAAAACCTTATTGTTAATGGAAACGCTTTTTCACATTTTCCCCAAGTTCGAGGTGTATCCTGGGTTATTTTCCGAGTTGCGGAGACTTCATTCTGAATTCTGTCGGACCACCACTTGGCACTTGGCACTCGCGTGACTCGCCCCAACGTGCGCCGTGGCTGGCTTCCTAAAACGGGACCGCGCGACTTCAAGAAATTACAACGGCCAGGTCGCACAGCAGCGGAGAAAATAGCTACGTAGTGGGCGCGCACGTTTCTCACCTTTTCATGACTATTCATTGCGAGCATGCCAACTTAGCCGGAAAATTTTTAGAAGAGGACAAATGTTTGACAGCCACAGAATGCATGCGGAATAATACCTGGGAAAAAAGATAATCAGGGGGCTTTCTGTGTGCCTGGCTATCAACAACATGAATAACCCAAAATTATGGGAGTCATGGGTGGAAAAAGAGTTTACAAACAAAATGAAGGCTACAGGAAAGCTTCCGAACTCTCCCACGTTAGCGCAGAAGGCAAGCCATGAAGCATCCGTGCGGTCAACGGAACGTGTCTTTCCAGAGCCACTATCTGAAGAGGTCATGCGCAAGCAGAAGGCAGAGCTCGAAAAGGCAGCCAGAGCAAAGTCGCGCAAGGAGCTGAAACACAGGGTCGCCAACATGGAGAAGGCTTTGCTTGAAGCACGCGAAGACAGATCCAAGGTCGCTGCCGAAATTGAAAGACTGCGGATGGAGATTGGCTCATCCCCGGCGGACTCGCCACGTGGATAAATCTCCTACGGCACGTCCCGGTTCTTGGATGGCGAGTTATCGGCCCTGTCGTGGTGGGTTCAACTAAGGCCTACTGCTTTCTAGGGATAGAGCGCGAGGAGGAATAGCCACCCGCCGTTAAGGCCTTCTTAGATTCAACGGCCGCATGAAAATTTCAGCAGAGCAAGAGAAATTGGTTCCGACAAGACTTTCCACGAGGCGTGATAAGCCCAATCATTCTGGGCATCAAGAAAAGCCAACGTTTTCGTTCCCTTGGGCGTAGCAGACAGGAATGATATGGTACCTGCCGATTGGCTTGCCTGTGGCCCACCTTACACCTATGGGTGAAGACAAAGTAACGCATACCATGATCCTGTGACCGTTTCATCTCAGCTGCAAATCGAGAGAAATGAGCTGCAGCCGCATGCGTGCTTGAATGGGGTTTACGTGGCACTCCCACCCATGCCATGTCTTTAAAGACCAGGAACAACTTTGACCGCTGGTTGCATCGTACACGAGTACAAAGCCGGCATGGGACATGGAAGCATGATGGCCGACTGCTACCACATTCTGACCTAAATCTTCACGACGGCGTCAAATGTTTACCCTTCATAAACAGGACAACCAATGTGGCATGCCAATGCTTCACACTACCGGGTGGCTCAGGTGTTTCTGTCAAGGAGTCAGCATGCAAATCGCGTAGCTACTTGCTGTTTGCAGTATTAAAATTAAATTAAATTAAATTGGAACACATCTCCGTTGGGAGTACATGTAGCACATATCCCTGAGAAGGGGCGTACGGCTTTTAATACATTCTGGGCTACTTCCTGCAAGGGTAGGGTGTAAACTACACCTGCTTTGGGTGCACAAGGTGCACCTGCACCACTATGTATTCCAGCAGCTAAGGTGCGGACATAGGGGGGGATTCTCCCGATTCCTGGCCTGCGCTGGTTGTCTCCTTGATAGGGGGGGAAGATCATCATGGCTAAACAATGGCTAGGGCATGGCTTCTCAGCAGAGAGTAGCTCTCTGCATTGGCAATACTAAGCTAAATTCTTAATGCATCATCCGTGGGGAGTCCCATCATAGGCACACTTGTGTAGGCGTGGGCCACGTGCTAAGCTGAGCCTGACTAATCTACACTACTGCTGTATATTCCCTAAGCTGGGGTTGCTGGGGGGGCAGGGGGCGCCTGCTAGGGCTTGCGGTCGACGTGAATGACCGACCCCCTCAAGTATACCGGCTTCCCCCCTGCGTTCTGCCGGAGCTGGAGGTAGGTCGGCCATAGCTCCCGTCGCCGTTGTTGCTGCGCCAGGGTCAAGTCGTCGTCCAACGTGTAGGAAGTCCTTGAGAGCTTCTTGCGGCATTTAAGAAACAACAGCCCATGTACTTAAAGGTGAGGAGCAAGGGGGCCGGGCCAGCCTTGCCCCGCGCGCGGGGAAGGCAGACAGCCGACATCCTCAGCTCACCAGTAAGTTGCATGGGGGAAAGAATGTCGCGCTTAGACGCTACGGCAAGAGACTCTGAGTCCTCACCAGCAGGCTGGTCGAAGTGCTTGACTATGACGTTAAGGCCGCGCTTGGCGAGCTTGGCCTCCTTGCGGAGGTCGAGCGTTTGTTGCTTGAGCTGTACGTGCCGCGATGGTGGAGGCGGTGGAGGTGGTGTGGTGAGCTTCCGCATGACCGCCCAGGTCGATCTGGCCGGTGGGAGGGGCATCGATCGTCGGCTGGGCCAGCAGTTGCTGGCCAGGCGGCAATGTCCTTCACCGCCTGGGCGGTGAGGCCTGCGGTGTTTTGCAGGCACTCAATGGCGATGGCGTTGGCGTGGAGGCGCTTGTCGATGGCGAGGAGCTGGGCCTTGATGTCGGCGGTGGAGGTGGAGTGGCTGTCGCGTCCGTGATCTATCACGTCCGCAATTCAGATTTTGGCGTAATTCTGACGTCCGCAGCCTTGTGCGGGTTGCTATACCGCGGCCCGGTACTGACGCCGCGGATCTCAGTTGTACTCACGCGCCAAGTCCGTTGAATTTGCTGACGGAACTTTTGGGCGGACCTGAATTTCACTGGCATTCGTCACAAGGGCAGTTTGCCGAATACTGGTACACAGCAAGCTGGCGAGGCGCTGAGCAGCTGTGCAATTTCAGGATTTCAACGTGGGACACCACACACAAATGCAAGAAAGCCCCAGGCGGTGCCTGGCATGGCCGATAGATTTGCCCTTGAATATTTGTGTTCGCTTGACAGATAAAGCTTGAATTCGAAGTTTAGCTAGTCGGAAATTAGACAATGTTATGATTGGCTGATGTCTAAAGTGGCGCTAGTGGCGCCAGCCGCCAGGCTTGAGCTTTGAGCAGTATAGAAGGATGAGCAACGAACCATGGTGGTCGTTGTTCGTCCGTTTCTCTCCCTCACAACTGGTTTGTTGTCTTCATGGGGTGAAATAGTTCGAGCAGCCCGGAGCAGCCCCCGTGAGTGGTTGCATGCAGTCAGTTGCCATGCATGAGGATGGTCTGACGGATACGACAATGTACTGGTTTTGTTAAGAATCAGTGTGTAAGACTGAGAACGAGACGAGGGGCAGGGCCTTCGGGCACCCTGGTCGTCGTTGGCAAGAATGCCAGTAGGAACTAGGTCGGGAACACACACACTGCCGCCACAAGGGGCCTGCAGTGGCGTAACCCAAGGGGCCTCAAGGCTGCTCTTATAACTACAACATTACAACTCGTTAAAATGAGAATGAAAGGTGCGGTCCTTTAACGGCACCGCCACCTTCATGACAGGCAATCCGGCCCAACCAGCCGATTCTTGAGACCATGCTTTATCATCAAAGCAACCAAAAGACATTTCAATAATTCCAATGAGATACATGACGAATTACAAAGAGTGTCGAGTTGTAATGTTGTAGTTATAAGAGCAGCTGTGAGGCCCCTTGGGTTACGCCACTGCAGGCCGGCCCCTTGTGGCGGCAGTGCGTGTGTTCCCGACCTAGTTCCTACTGGCATTCTTGCCAACGACGACCAGGGTGCCCGAAGGCCCTGCCCCTTGTCTCGTTCTCAGTCTTACACACATTCTTAACAAAACCAGTACATTGTCGTATCCGTCAGACCATCCTCATGCATGGCAACTGACTGCATGCAACCACTCACGGGGGCTGCTCCGGGCTGCTCGAACTATTTCACCCCATGAAGACAACAAACCAGTTGTGAGGGAGAGAAACGGACGAACAACGACCACCATGGTTCGTTGCTCATCCTTCTATACTGCTCAAAGCTCAAGCCTGGCGGCTGGCGCCACTAGCGCCACTTTAGACATCAGCCAATCATAACATTGTCTAATTTCCGACTAGCTAAACTTCGAATTCAAGCTGTATCTGTCAAGCGAACACAAATATACAAGGGCAAATCTATCGGCCATGCCAGGCACCGCCTGGGACTTCCTTGCATTTGTGTGTGGTGTCCCACGTTGAAATCCTGAAATTGCACAGCTGCTCAGCGCCTCGCCAGCTTGCTGTGTACCAGTATTCGGCAAACTGCCCTTGTGACGAATGCCAGTGAAATTCAGGTCCGCCCAAAAGTTCCGTCAGCAAATTCAACGGACTTGGCGCGTGAGTACAACTGAGATCCGCGGCGTCAGTACCGGGCCGCGGTATAGCAACCCGCACAAGGCTGCGGATGTCAGAATTACGCCAAAATCTGAATTGCGGACGTGATAGATCACGGACGCGACATGGCAGTGGAGGTGGAGGCGAGGAGGGTGGAGGTGGAGGTGACGGTGGTGGAAAGGTTAGGGAGCTCAGTAGCCAGCGTGCTTCCGATTGCTGCCACATCTGCAGCGAGGGGAGTCACGTGCTGCTGGAGGGCTTCCGTAAGGATGGATCGGAGTGTGGGTGCGGAAATGGATGGAGCCCAGATCTCGCCATCGATCAGAGCGCATGAGAAAGGAGTTTAGAATGATGTGCTGCATGGAGTTGGGGGCGGGTGCACCCGAGCGGAGACCTGGCTGGTGCTAAACCAGGTACTGCATGTCCGAGTCGATGAGGCGGTTGATGCTGTCGAGATGGATGCACAGGTCGTAAAGCGAAGCGTAGCGGCGCACGCATGACGCAGAAGATGCAGTGCATAGATAGCACGGCGCGGGGCCATGTTGGTCCAGTCGTGATCGTCGACTTTGAAAGGTCGGGGCTGGCGGAAACGAGGTTCTGTTGGGCGCGATTCTGCTGGGCGACTGCGTTTGGGATCAGGCGAGGCCGCAGGAGCCATGTGCACTACTAACGCTTGAGTAGTGTCCCCGCTGCCTGGCAGGCCCGCCAGGCCGGGCGGAACTACAGCCGGAGCTGCAGGCTAATTTTCTTGGCTCATCACAGCAGCCAGGCTGCGTTGCGTAGTCAAGCGTTTGCTCGTCATAATATTGCGTTTTAGCTTCGGGAAAATATATCAGCATGTGCGTCTTAGAAAGACGAAGCGATTGTGATGATATTCATCACCTCCCTTGCTGACGAGCTCAAGAACCAGCTCCTTACCCTCATGGGCCTGGTAGGTGAGTTAGAACTGCGTGGGTGCCACCGCCTTCCCCACTCACGGGACAAGGCGGCTCCCCCACAAGTCCTGCTCACCTTCCCCTCCCCTGAGCGGATAAGCAGCGGTTCCTCTCTCGTCGCAAGAGGTTGCACGACCTCGATCACCTGGACGCTGGATGACGACCTGACCCCCGCTCAGCAACAGCAGCGACGCGACCTGTGGCCGGAATACCTCCGCCATAAGCAGGACCCCCAGAAGCCCAAGGTGTACTGGAGGGGCGGGGACCTGATGATCAACCACAAGATGTGGACGCCCCTAGCGGGCTAGAATAGCAATAGCCCTAGCTTGTAACCATTAGAGTCAAGGCAGCCATGCTTAGAATGTTTGCCTAGCTGTGCCAACATACCTAGTCACGTGCCGCCAACGCACGGTACACAACCAGCCATAGCCTTAGCCTAGCCCTAGTACAGCCATGCTACGCCCTGGCTATGTTCAGCTAGATCGAGTACTTGCCCACGCTACTTGTTTTGCCACGCTTACATGGGTCTTATTGCACCCACAGTTTGCCGGATCGGTAGCCTGTCCTTTAGCTAGCGCGCCCGAATGCAGCTGTGGCATGCCTTTGGCATGAAGGAGACTGGGGGTCTCTGCCCTTTCTCCTGTAGTGCACACACAGGGATTAAAAGCACTTCGGTGCTCCGTGACTCCCCAACGGGAGTACGGGTTTAATCAATTAATTAATCATTTGATGATATATTCACAGCCGACGCAGTGCCCACACAACTTAATACCGGAACGTACGTTGGGGCATTGTTATATTGAGGTATAGGCCGAGCCGGATCGACTTACCGAGCCAGATAGAGACAGATATATAGAGTATTTAGACCGGCCATGCAGCCGGACAGAGATAGTTCCGTTTGTATGCATAGTGCATACCTCCTCCTTGAGAAATCTGACGCCGCTCTGGAGGACTTCCCTGAACTGAGAGGCGCCCACAAGCGCGCGGCAGAGGAGTTCGTCGACGCGCTGGACATGATTCCCGGCCAGCCACGCCCAGCTGCCCGCTGCCGGCCCGGCATCGGCCCTTCGTTCGATCGGCACCTCGCTGGCAAGCTGCCCGCGGCAGGGGCCCTGCTGCCTCCCCGCCGCCCGCCCCGCTTCACCAGCCTGCACCGGCTCCCCGCCGTCATCCAGGCCCGGCAAGCCCTGCGCGACGACCGCGACCCCGCCCGCTACGCTCGCCTCAAAGCCGATTATACTACTTGGCCATCCGCGCGGCAGGCGACCAAGGAGCAGGAGGACCTCCATATCACGTCCGCGAGTACTTCGCCCACCTCCAGGACCAGCACGGCAAGTACGCCTGGACCCGCCTGCGCCACGCCCGGCCAAGTACGGCAAGCCGGCGCCGCACAGCCGGCGCCGCGGACGCTCTCTGGCTCACCGCAGCAGCAGCTTGACCACTGATCAAGTGGCCGGTATTTCTCCCAGTCCCGGCTGCTCGGCGCCCCCCCGCTGCCTCCTCCGCTTGGCCCTCTGGCGGCCGCGCGCCTGGCGCCTGCGGGCGTCCCTGCGCCGCCCACGCCGCCTGCCGCTGAGCGGCATGCACGACTACACGTACCCGGCCCTGACGGAACCCCTGGCCGACCCCAACGAGCTACCGCCGTTCACCGAGCTCGAGCTGAGCACCGCCGCCAAGCAACTCCGCTTCTACGCCGCCGGTGGACCCGCTGACCAGCCGCCCCGCCCCGGTGATTAAGCTGACGGCGCTCACGGGGTTCCTGCTTGATCGGCGTCTGCAACCGGATCCTGCTTGCCGACGCGCCGCCGATTCCTGAGTGCCAGCACAGCTATACCGTATTATGCTGTACATAAACAAAGGTCGGTTCCCCTGACGACCCCGCCAACTACCGAGGAGTCTACATCCAGAGCGCCGCGCTCAAGTTGTTCATGCGCATTATCCTCAACCGCCTTCGTTCTGCTAGCTCGACCGTCACCTAGGGGAAAGTCAAATGGGCTTTCGTCCTGGGCGCAACACCGTCATAGCCATCTTCGTCGCGCGTCCGGCCTCTGGCGAGGAAATCGCTTTCCTGCAACCTGGTGAGTTTCCCGCCATCCTGATCTTCGTCGACTTCATCAAGGCTCTTGATTCTGTCCTCTGGGACGCTCTATATGGGCTGTCCTTGCTCGTGCTCGCACGTACTCCCACCCTGTCACGTCCGTGATCATTTACGTCCGTGCACTCAAGAAGTTACGCGGTTGCCGTAATCGGAATCGTTACCGACGTTTGGTTGGTTCCGATTCAGTAGGCCGCAGGCTTTGTTCCTTGGGCCGGTGTGGAGCGCCGCGCCGGAAAGGCCTGAATTTCTAGAGTGACAGTCTTAGGTGACCTGACTTAGGTTCAGGCGCAAGACTTTGGGGCGCAAAGCCTTGGTGGCTTGCGCAATATTCCGGTGCGTGACATTTGGCAGTTATGAATCTTTTGTATTGTCCAGACGGAATGATGTTCAGTCCATCTGACAAAGCTAGATACGCAGATCGTAGTGTGCGGTGTGCTGGCTCGCACGTGTGGTTGTCGAACAGACTTGCTCTGCATTTTGCTGGCAGTCTAACTGCACGTCAGGCGGCTTGCTGGCAAATGCGACAGCGCATGGATGCCGGGATTTTTGGAGGTATTTAGGAGCAGCGCAGCGGCCATGGTGGTCGTTGTTCGCTCGTTTCTCTCCCTCACAACTAGTTTGTTGTCTTCATGGGGTTAAACTTCTCGAACAGCCCGGAGCAGCCCCCGTGAGTGGTTGCATGTCGTTGCCATGACGATGGTTGATAAGATTGACAATGGTTTGATCCGGTTGGGATGTTGTTGGCATTGTGGACGAGAAACGTTCTGCTGACCCGGGAACAGTCCCGGGAAAGGGCCGGTTCGTCGTTGGCCAGTGTGCCAGTAACTGGGACATGAGCGCAGAGTCACACAGTTGATATAGATTATGACGTAAGTAAACACTGTTGCGCCACAGTGGCGTCATGGTCGGTCTGTGGTGATTTCGATGGGTCTCAAGGATATGTAGTTACTCTTACAGTTGCGGCAGCACAACTCGGCATTCATTGTAATTTGTCAAATGTTATGGAATGAATGGTTTGGGCATTGCTTTCATCATAAAGCATTATTGCAATCTTCATAATATAAATATCGGCTGGCTGCGCTGCCTGTCATGAAGGTGGTGGTGCCGTCAAGGACCACACCTATCATTTCCACTTTATTTAAACGAGCGAACAACCCTTGGCGGGTTCAGTTCGGACAGCCTGAGCCGGAGATATACCCAAGCTGCTTGCAGAATCAAGCACTTGGAAGAGGATTAAGCTTATCCTTTAAAAAGCTATGAAGAGGATTAGGCTTATCCTTGAAAAAGCCATGAAGAGGATTATGCTTATCCTTGAAAAAGCACTGAAGAGGTTATTGCTTAGCCTATTTGAAAAGCATGTGTGGTCCTGTCGTGGGAATTTTTTTTCCCTATGTGATCCTCTTTTTGACTTTTTGGCTCTTCATTTTTTCGAGCTAAAAAGTGGGGGGGAATATAGTGGATCACACACAAGAGTACTCTATTGCTATGGATATGCCTTCCAAGTGATAGGCTAGGATATAATGGCACGCAAACGCGACAGCTGTCACGTCCGTGATCATTTACGTCCGTGCACTCAAGAAGTTACGCGGTTGCCGTAATCGGAATCGTTACCGACGTTTGGTTGGTTCCGATTCAGTAGGCCGCAGGCTTTGTTCCTTGGGCCGGTGTGGAGCGCCGCGCCGGAAAGGCCTGAATTTCTAGAGTGACAGTCTTAGGTGACCTGACTTAGGTTCAGGCGCAAGACTTTGGGGCGCAAAGCCTTGGTGGCTTGCGCAATATTCCGGTGCGTGACATTTGGCAGTTATGAATCTTTTGTATTGTCCAGACGGAATGATGTTCAGTCCATCTGACAAAGCTAGATACGCAGATCGTAGTGTGCGGTGTGCTGGCTCGCACGTGGTTGTCGAACAGACTTGCTCTGCATTTTGCTGGCAGTCTAACTGCACGTCAGGCGGCTTGCTGGCAAATGCGACAGCGCATGGATGCCGGGATTTTTGGAGGTATTTAGGAGCAGCGCAGCGGCCATGGTGGTCGTTGTTCGCTCGTTTCTCTCCCTCACAACTAGTTTGTTGTCTTCATGGGGTTAAACTTCTCGAACAGCCCGGAGCAGCCCCCGTGAGTGGTTGCATGTCGTTGCCATGACGATGGTTGATAAGATTGACAATGGTTTGATCCGGTTGGGATGTTGTTGGCATTGTGGACGAGAAACGTTCTGCTGACCCGGGAACAGTCCCGGGAAAGGGCCGGTTCGTCGTTGGCCAGTGTGCCAGTAACTGGGACATGAGCGCAGAGTCACACAGTTGATATAGATTATGACGTAAGTAAACACTGTTGCGCCACGGTGGCGTCATGGTCGGTCTGTGGTGATTTCGATGGGTCTCAAGGATATGTAGTTACTCTTACAGTTGCGGCAGCACAACTCGGCATTCATTGTAATTTGTCAAATGTTATGGAATGAATGGTTTGGGCATTGCTTTCATCATAAAGCATTATTGCAATCTTCATAATATAAATATCGGCTGGCTGCGCTGCCTGTCATGAAGGTGGTGGTGCCGTCAAGGACCACACCTATCATTTCCACTTTATTTAAGGTGGCATATCTCACACATGGTTACTGCTGATAGTGGATGCATTCCAAGTAGCGGTAATGACCAGTCCAGGATGATATGGCACGCAAACGCGACAGCTGTCGCGTCCGTGATCTATCACGTCCGCAATACAGATTTTAGCGTAATTCTGACGTCCGCAGCCTTGTGCGGGTTGCTATACCGCGGCCCGGTACTGACGCCGCGGATCTCAGTTGTACTCACGCGCCAGGTCCGCTGAATTTGCTGACGGAACTTTTGGGCGGACCTGAATTTCACTGACATTCGTCACAAGGGCAGTTTGCCGAATGCTGGTACACAGCAAGCCGGCGAGGCACTGAGCAGATGTGCAATTTCAGGATTTCAACGTGGGACACCACACACAAATGCAAGGAAGCCCCAGGCGGTGCCTGGCATGGCCGATAGATTTGCCCTTGTATATTTGTGTTCGCTTGACAGATAAAGCTTGAAGTTTAGCTTGTCGGAAATTAGACAATGTTATGATTGGCTGATGTCTAAAGTGGCGCTAGTGGCGCCAGCCGCCAGGCTTGAGCTTTGAGCAGTATAGAAGGATGAGCAACGAACCATGGTGGTCGTTGTTCGTCCGTTTCTCTCCCTCACAACTGGTTTGTTGTCTTCATGGGGTGAAATAGTTCGAGCAGCCCGGAGCAGCCCCCGTGAGTGGTTGCATGCAGTCAGTTGCCATGAGGATGGACTGACGGATATGACAATGTATTGGTTTTGTTAAGAATGTGTGTAAGACTGAGAACGAGACAAGGGACAGGGCCTTCGGGCACCCTGGTCGTCGTTGGCAAGAATGCCAGTAGGAACTAGGTCGGGAACACACGCACTGCCGCCACAAGGGGCCTGCAGTGGCGTCACCCAAGGGGCCTCACAGCTGCTCTTATAACTACAACATTACAACTCGACACTCTTTGTAATTCGTCATGTATCTCATTGGAATTGAAATGTCTTTTGGTTGCTTTAATGATAAAGCATGGTCTCAAGAATCGGCTGGTTGGGCCGGATTGCCTGTCATGAAGGTGGCGGTGCCATAAAGGACCGCACCTTTCATTCTCATTTTAAACGGACGAACAACCCATGATGGGTTCAGTCCGGCCAGCCTGGGGTTCCTCCTGCTTCACCCAGGGAAGCACATTGAAGAGGTTATTGCTTAGCCTTCAAAAGCATCTGAAGAGGTTAGGCTTTTCCCGGTAAAAAGCCATTGAAGGGGTTATTGCTAAGCCTTTAAAAGCATGCATGTTAAGGTTGTTGCTGATCCTGGAAAAGCATCTTTGAGCAGCTGGATTTTTTTTTTCCTTTTTGCTGCTGCCTGGAATGACGCCCTCTTTGGGCTTCCTTCTTTTGTGTGAGATGCCTTTCTTTCACTTTTTGCTCTCACGTTGTTGTGAGCTAAATAGTGGGGGGGGAGGTGGCATATCTCACACATGATTACTGCTGATAGTGGATGCATTCCAAGTAGCGGTAATGACCAGTCCAGGATGATATGGCACGCAAACGCGACAGCTGTCGCGTCCGTGATCTATCACGTCCGCAATTCAGATTTTAGCGTAATTCTGACGTCCGCAGCCTTGTGCGGGTTGCTATACCGCGGCCCGGTACTGACGCCGCGGATCTCAGTTGTACTCACGCGCCAAGTCCGCTGAATTTGCTGACGGAACTTTTGGGCGGACCTGAATTTCACTGACATTCGTCACAAGGGCAGTTTGCCGAATGCTGGTACACAGCAAGCCGGCGAGGCACTGAGCAGATGTGCAATTTCAGGATTTCAACGTGGGACACCACACACAAATGCAAGGAAGCCCCAGGCGGTGCCTGGCATGGCCGATAGATTTGCCCTTGTATATTTGTGTTCGCTTGACAGATAAAGCTTGAAGTTTAGCTTGTCGGAAATTAGACAATGTTATGATTGGCTGATGTCTAAAGTGGCGTTAGTGGCGCCAGCCGCCAGGCTTGAGCTTTGAGCAGTATAGAAGGATGAGCAACGAACCATGGTGGTCGTTGTTCGTCCGTTTCTCTCCCTCACAACTGGTTTGTTGTCTTCATGGGGTGAAATAGTTCGAGCAGCCCGGAGCAGCCCCCGTGAGTGGTTGCATGCAGTCAGTTGCCATGCATGAGGATGGACTGACGGATATGACAATGTATTGGTTTTGTTAAGAATGTGTGTAAGACTGAGAACGAGAC
The DNA here is from genome assembly GCA_009746045.1 of Mesostigma viride. Taxonomy (NCBI): domain Eukaryota; kingdom Viridiplantae; phylum Streptophyta; class Mesostigmatophyceae; order Mesostigmatales; family Mesostigmataceae; genus Mesostigma; species Mesostigma viride. Next base: position 2,516,818 of record RPFO01000059.1, read on the forward strand.
AAGGGGCAGGGCCTTCGGGCACCCTGGTCGTCGTTGGCAAGAATGCCAGTAGGAACTAGGTCGGGAACACACGCACTGCCGCCACAAGGGGCCTGCAGTGGCGTCACCCAAGGGGCCTCACAGCTGCTCTTATAACTACAACATTACAACTCGACACTCTTTGTTATTCGTCATGTATCTCATTGGAATTGAAATGTCTTTTGGTTGCTTTAATGATAAAGCATGGTCTCAAGAATCGGCTGGTTGGGCCGGATTGCCTGTCATGAAGGTGGCGGTGCCATAAAGGACCGCACCTTTCATTCTCATTTTAAATATAGTGGATCACACACAAGAGTACTCTATTGCTATGGATATGCCTTCCAAGTGATAGGCTAGGATATAATGGCACGCAAACGCGACAGCCCCCCTGATTACCGTCATCCGCACGCTGTATGAGGGGTCGACCACTTCGGTGCGCACTCAACACGGCTTTACCCCGCCATGTCCACTGCAGACCGGCGTCTGGCAGGGTTGCGTCCTGTCGCCGTACCTGTTTATTATTGTAGTGGATTATATGTTATGCGCCAGGCACGTGCTCGCTTTGCTAGCATTGCAGGCCGTGCCCCTGGCCTAGCGATCACGAACGAGCTTGGGGAAGGGGGGCCGACTATAACAAGCAGAATTTACTAGCTGACCTCATTTATGCCGACAACATCACGCTCATCAAGAAGCCGGAGCTAGTCTGCCCAACTTTGGCTGGACTGCCTGGCGCTCGAGGCTCGGGCGGTTGGTCTAGAAATCAGCCCCAAAACGGAGGCCCTGCCGGCCCTCGGCATGGCAGGGCCCCCACCCACACTCCGCCTCTTAGACGACACCGAGGTCAACTATAGTATACCCTACTTCAGGCCGCTTCAAGCTGCTAGGCAGTTGGCTTCCCGACTGCGAGGACGACCTGACGACACGGATCGGCATGGCGTGGGCGCAACTCCATGATCGACCACCGCCGCTGGTGGAGCAACCCCGCCCTACCCCTGTCGCGCGCCGTTCCGTTCCGCACGGTCCATGGGTTATACGGCCCGGCCGCAAGGCGGCGGCCCGGGGGCCGGTCGATTAAGGCGGGATCGACAGGTGACATAAATGCGCTGTTACGACTTTAATACGGAGGAACCATGCATGCAGGCTTGCGTCGTGGCGTGTGATGGGCGCGCCAACGCGAAGTAGCGCACGCAGGGTTCCGGTCTAATTTTCCGGACCGGTGCGAATCTGTGCACCGGGAGCCAAGTGCCGTTCTGACATGCGTCACCGGGTGTCCCGATGCTAAGACTGGCATGCAGTTGTCTGCTGGACTACAACATGCATGCAGCAGGCTGCGTGTAGGTTGACAGCCTGGCAATGTGGGCTAGGCTGAACATGCACGTGCATGCAAAGTGCGTTGCATGGACTGGGAGCATTTAATTCCGGTGATCATGGTCGACTTGCTATTGCTGTGCAATCCGGCACTGACTGCATTGGCAGTCTGGCAAACTGCAATTCTGAGGACTTGCAGAGGTAGATATTTCTCATCACAACAATCTGTTGTTATTATGCAGGCTAGATATCAAATTGTGTTTGGCGAGCTGGCACTAGTAGGCCAGCATTGTGATCAGCGGTGGCCGGGGGCCGGGGGCATTTTTTTGTCTGATGCGGACCTGGTATAGATGAAATGTTTTCTTATGCAAGACAGGGAGTCGCTGCAGGTGACGACAATTAGGATTTTGGTAGAACTTCGATGCTTTGGTGATGCTGACCAAGGCAGCTGTCAGCGTAGTACTGCTAAAGCCTAGCTGTGGTGCATAGTGGGATCGACGACAAATCGACTGTCGTCAGGGTCACATGCTGAACGTGACTGCAGGGCAAGGCTGACGCAAGATATTGCGTAAGCGTCTGAAGCAACTGGGCTGGGCTTGGGTTAAGTATGCATTCCACACGGGCCTTAGGTGTAGCTCTGTGTGGATCCTTGAACCTGTCGTATTTATGGTACGTGGACGTGCGTGGCAACGGTAGCCAGCCCCCATCTTACGTTTTCTCATTGACCCCAGCAATTGCTGCAAAGCAGAGCTATCAAGTTTGTTAGTGTTGTGTAAAGATTGTCTTTTTGTGAAGCACACAATGTCCATGACTAGTCAGAAGCCTGCCTCTCATCTTTTTGCATGAGAACTGGTGGTGCCTAGGATATAGGCACACGTTCTCGTCCTTATCCACACAGAGCTAGCGGAGTAAGGTAGGCTGTCTGAAGAGCTGCTACCTCCTATTGGAACGGAGGTTAAGCTGGATGTGTCAGACTGTCAAGTGAGGCATGCAGCTGGCAAGCAACTAGGCCTAGATATTCAAGTTGAGTGTGAGGCAGTTGATTTTTTTTCTTGTCTTGGGGATCACATTTGGTGCCAAGCAAGTTGAAGAAGCCAAGTAGTGGCCTCGGGAGGTGCATACTGACTGCACTACCTTTCAGGCTTTCACTACCCTGCAGCCCACTTGGTGGTTGCAGAGCACGTATTGGTCGCAGAAACGGTCGTCACAAGGTCGTGGACACGACGCCGGATGGACGACCGGCGTGGGCGCAGGGCGATGCTGCAGCATTGCAGGCACTCGCGCAGACGTACGGCGACAACAACGATGCGCCAGCAAACCAGTCAGCCGTCCCGGGCGCCGGGGCTGGGGTTGGAGAGGGGGTGGTGCCGGCGCGGAACAAGGAGGCGGCGGTGGTGGGAACGACACGGCGGTTGCCGATGGTGGCATCACACCATAAGCGCAAGTACGACCCAGCGGGCTGGCGGGTAGCCGGGTACCAGGGGGGACCAGGGGCCAAGCACCAGCCGGCGGGCAGATGATCGATGACGTGTTGCAGCGTACAGCTCCTGCAAAGCGTTGTGCTAATCCAACAGCAAGTGTAGCAACAGCAACAAGCGATGCAGTTGCAGCAGCAGCAAAACACGGAGCTGGCCGCGCAAGTCTTGTGAGTCTGCAGGCAACATTTACGGCTCAAGCGCTCGGCGCAACCACATGTGCCATTTTTACCGCGAGCGTTGCAGCAGCAAGCGCCGGCAGTGCAGCCGCAGCCGCCGTTGCTGCCACAAGCGCCGCATTTCATGCACCTCCCCACACCGCAAACGGTGTACGCGGCGCAGTCACATGTGCCATTGCGACATGACACGCCTGTGGCACCGCATACGCATGATGGGAGCCTTTCCTTCAGCGTGGCGCATGCGTCTGGTGCAGCGACCCCAGTGACACCACACCTCCAAACACCACGGATGGGTCAGCGGACGTGCCGGCGCGTTTCAAGGGTATGGACCCTATGCGGGGACCCCAGCTTCTGCGCTGAAGTCGCGGCTAGTGGCATGCAGCCGCGCCAAGCACTCGAGGGAGCTACGTCGAATGTCCCATCGAGGGCGCCACCAGGAGTTAGGTTAAAGATCGATATTTGCTGGGCAGGGCGGTGCTGGTATCTTCTTGGAAATAGTGAGCGATAGCTGCAGGAAATTATATCAGCGTGTTCGTCTTCAAAAGACGAGTCTCATGCAACCAACCCGATGAAATTTCATGGCGCGGAGTCAAAAGTTATGAGCATTCTCGTATATTGCATTCCGTCACCGCATTTTCGGCTCCCGCATTTTTTTTCATCCTTCTGCTCCAATAATGGTGTATTGTGTTTCTAAGGTGAGGGTCCTATGCCAGACCCCCCAAAACCATAATATGGAATAACATGCAAAGCTGGCCTTGGGGCACCCAAACTATGATTTTGCCATGTAAATGGGATGTGTGGGGGTCCATCCCACCCACTGATGGGGGGTATATACCCCTTTTATAGTGACCGGTATTACGCAAAAACGGACAAAAGACGCTACTCTAGGGGCATATCCCCTAGGACAATGGGGGCACAATTACTCATGTTTCAAGATATTCCCATATAAAGTCGTATATGGTGAGGTTGCCTACCTTATTGGAGCCCCGGAATGATGAGTATTATTGAAGTTATTAATTTCCCCCTAAAAACCGTACTTTTTAAAGCTGAAAAAAATAAATCAAATCAAAAACACATATTTAGAGCCTGGGGAGATATACACAAATACTACACATATCGACAATTAATGCCACAAAATCTGAGCTCATTCTGAGTACAAACGTAGAAGTTATAGCGTTTGGCAGTTTGCCACCTGTGCAGACGCTAAGGAAGGCAATAGTGAGTATTAAGGCACACTAACACTTCCTATGCCATCCAAAAGGCTCCTGACCATGCCCAATTTGACCACAATGTACAAGGAGGTGGCTGGGCACGTCATGTGCCCTTGCCTTACCTCGACACGGGCAACGTGTTGCGTGTGTGCACAACAATGAGGCAGGTAGCTCTACATGCCTAGCCAACACTTCTTATGCATATTCCAAGTTTATGGTGTGGGCATCATCCCAAAACCAAGCTGTCCGAATTCAAACACACCCTGGAAAGCCATATCCACTAATTGCCCGACCAAGGGTAACAACAGACAGTCCACAGAGAAAGCATAAGTATCATACATGCTGCTTGCCAAGGCTTCTTACCATGGTTACCTTGCCTTGCTAGCATATGAATTAGGGCTCTCCCATTTTAGTGGGAGAAAGGCCAACAAGACGACGATAACCCCTACCTACGTGCAGTTCCACCCATGCAGTATGCCCCTCAGAACAACCACTGCCACCTTTCTTTCCAGCGCAATTGTTTGCCAAGAAACAACCTCAAGCTTGTGAGCCTCTAACCACAATGAAGCCGCTGCTAAGAAAGGCTGCGTCAATATTCACACAAAACTGAGTGCTGTTAGAAATCTCCTTCCAAGAAAGCACTCAGCAAATCCCTGACAACTTGACGGCATGCCACGGCTCACGCTTTGACACGTCCCAGCCATGCAACGTACATACCAAACACTAAAAGGTGCCAGAAATCTGGCGATGCGCAGCACGGAATGGCATTCTACCTGGCGCTAACTGCACGGAAAGAAGCCGAAAACTTGCGTTGATAACCCATAAAGGAAGCGAAGCATCCATAGGGTGACGCTGAGCGCACGATCGTACCATTACCGGCGTTGTCCTTCGCCCAGCGGCGCCGGAAAGAACAACCTTCCATGGAATAATAAGACGCGCATCCCGCGAGCCTGGAGAGTGTCTTACCGATCATGAAGGAAATCTTGCCGAAACCCAGCAATTTTTTTAAAGCTTTACCAATAACAATTTAAACGCATCCTTGACGCTAGGTAAAGCCCATAAAACCTGACAGTCACCGCCGCCAGCGTGCATTCTAATTTATTCCTCTCGACGAAAACTTCAGATTCAGACCCCCGTGGCGATGGTCATCAATAAAATCATCGACACTGCAAAAAACGCGAACTCCGCTACGAAGTAATATCATAAACTTGTCGTCTTTAAGATTAGCACAGTTTCTCTGCATTCCGCGAGCTATCTTTTTCTACTCTGCCTGAAAGCACGTCGCCATGGCCAGCTCCGGTAGGGGTGCGCGCACCGTGCACCACTTTTTCACGGTACGGACGGGTACCGGGAATTTTTTCGGCGCCAAAAAATTCGCGCCGGGACCGTCACCTTAAAAAAACAATAATAGATACGGCCAGCAAAGATATGCTTGTGAATGATCAATTAGACCACTATCTGTCAAGAGCGACCTGCCACTGCACTAGCCCCATTGCTGCTAAGTAAAACTGAAGACCGGGTCAGGCCGGATCATGCACCTGCCGGTCTTTAGACGGTGACGCTGCTGACCCTGGTTGTGATGTATGAATCTATGGATGAAAAACAAAAAATCCAGTGGACAAATGGTGCTTGCCTCAGGCTAAGGAACCCTAACCATAGATACCTCTAGAAATGCCCTTGCCCATGTAATTAGGCATGACATGCTATCCTGAAAGTGACAGCGGTTGTTGGGGCATGGGCAGTGTCTGCGAAAAGCCATTAGCCCTGCTCTGTAGTGCGAAGCATTCTTAGTGGGCTGCCTCGATCTGTTCAGGCTTAAGGTCATAGAGGGCTGCATACTTATCCTTCAGATACTTGAGGAAATAGTCTGGGTTTAGCCCTTCTCCAAAAACGGTGATCATCGTCTGCTCGGCATCCGTGTACAGGCAGCCCACCTGCAGGCAAAAAGGACAGGGTGAAGTCTCCGGGCAGATGACCATATATCAGAGAAAGTCCCCCAAAACCAGGTAGCACGGAACTACATGCAGAGAATAGCCAAATTATGCTATGAAACAATATCGTCTAGCCCTCTCAAGGAAGCATCTTTTAGTGGGGTCTTGTGCGTATGAAGCGGGATGAGTACATGGTCACCAGCAGGTGTGCCAGAGGTACCTAAGTCGTGAGCTTGCATAAAGTACGCAAATCACTGGTAACCAAAGAGTTTTCTTCTCCAGCTGTACTGCTGTACACTGAAACGCGGTCTCCATCCTGAGATCCTTTTGCCTGCATATCAGATAAAGGGCTTACAAGGAAACGCAAAGCCACAAAGGCTGCAACGTGACCAAGAGCATATACACGAGCCACCTCTGCAAAGAGTGCCCAGAGCCTGCCAGCACAGCCAGTAAGGTTCAGGGCATAACATTTTATGCTTGGGAGCGCGAACTGTGCACCAGAGAAGTCCAGGCCATCGGAGTCATTACGCACCTTGTGCACGTTCACCTCGAGCCACCGGCGCACGGTAAAGAACTGGCCCTTCGCGATCTCCTGCTCCACATCCGGCAGGTCCGCCACCATCTCCTTGTACAGCTGGTGGGTGCGACAGTGGTAAGGTGCGACAGTTATATGCATCAGTTGTAAATGCGCAGCAACCACAACTAGGCATCACGCGCATGGCCCCGCAGCACGCACAGGCGTTGCGGCGACCTGCACTTTGAATGCTGCAGGCGATATCAGTGCCGGCACCAAAGGATAAAAAACGTAGGGAGCTTTTACACGATTGTAGCACGCCAGGTCTTGGTCACCTGTCTCCCCCGTGAGGACTGCGAAGTGATGCCAACTGCTTACAAGCCCTGTATACAGTAACATCCAACCATTTCCCACCATCGGAGTGCGGTTCATGGTCTCATGTCCAGGCCTCAAAGAAGCCGGCAACAAAACCGGCAAAGACCACATGAATTTTGCAAAATGCGACACTGTGCTCCTGCCCCACACTACCGTCACTGCAAAACCTTTGAACATGGCATTACCTCTACCCATGGTGCGGCGCATGTGCAACAGCGTAGGACCACTAGGTCAGAAGGGGCCCCGAGCCAAGGCGTCATGCCGTGGCACACACCTGCGCCGCGTAGACCGCCCCGATGGTGTAGGTGGGGAAGTAGCCGAACAGGCCCATGGACCAGTGGATGTCCTGCAGGCAGCCCTCCAGGTCATCCTTCGGCTCCACACCCAAATACTCCTTGCACTTCTGGTTCCACACGCGCGGCACATCCGCCGCGGTCAGCCTGCACACCGTACACAAGCCAGATCAAGGGGCGTCACGAGATTTTGTTGGGCAACGGCTGGGCCAACATGGCCGAACCATGCATGGGGCACAACTATCTGTCACCTTCTAAAAGAAGGCCAATCCCCAAATCCACGCTCTGATGTGCAATCCACAGAGAGATGTCATGTCACAGAGCCAGAAGGACTGGTGACTCGAACCGATGCAAAGGAAGCCTAGTAGCAGCAGGCATTGCCATGTGAGAGACCGAATAAAGTACAACAGCCATGTTCAAACAAGAGGCCGCTATCATGGGATGCAAGGCGCCTGCAGTGCCAGCTGCGCACTCACCTGCCCTGGAGGAGGGCCTCCTCAATCTCCACGCGCAGCACGACGTGGAGGGGGTAGGAGATCTCGTCGGCCTGCACGCGGATCAGCGACGGCTTGATCTGGTGGGTGGCGCGTGTGGCAGGAGGGGGGCCAAGCATGCGCACCAGGAGGCTCGGTGAGGGAAGCATGCCCGCTGCGGAGGGGGAGCGGTAAAAGGGGCCGTGTTTAGGCTACATCCGTCACGGTTATTACCATGCAGGCACTCGACGGTCGACATCATTCCAATCACGCCACAATCATTGCAGGAGGACCCTCCGTGAACAGGCCTTGGACAAACCGTGCATCGGGCGTGCATTGCAAATATTGGAAGGGACCGTGCACATTGCAGTCATCGCCGCCAAGCACATCACCACTGTCTCACACGCCGATGCAGACATCTGGCAGCTTGAAAACAGAGCACCGTGTCTGCCCTGGCCACGTGACTTCCACAGAAAAATGATTCACCATGTGCCAGCACCTCACCCTCACGCCGGCACGCGACTGACCTCGTTGATGACGGCATAGAACTTGTCGTAGCTGCTGGGGGGCAGCGAGGAGAAGCTGCCGAGGAAGGCGGGCCAGTAGTGCTTCCAATAGGGGGCACTCATGCCCACCTGGTGCATGCGGGGCCACACGCAGACGCCGCACCATGATGGACAAGGCGGGACAAGATGGGTCAAGGCGGCCCAAGGGTTAAGGGTTAAGGGTTTAGGCTACTCAGGTTTCAAAACAGCAAGGCAGGACAAGATGAGTCAAGGCGGGCCAAGGCAGGGTGAATGCATGGGCCAATGCTGGCGGCTCAGGTCTCATAATGTGACTCGACCCAAGGACTGCTGCCTGCCTGGAAGAGCCAGCCCCTAAAAAGTTGTTAAGTGTGGGGTACAATGGTCTGGTGACGACATGCAAGTGAGAAGGCTGTCTACTTGCACAAGGCAGAGGCACCCACAGGACAAGCTCGTGGCCAATGTGGCGGCATCCGCTGGCCACAACGGCCTCAACGAGCGCCTGGGGCCTGCCATTCCTGTGGTTCCCCACACAACGAATGCCGCCTGTTTCCTCGGGGGGGGACTCACCATCCTCTCCCAGAAGAGGGACTGGCTCTCGTGCAGGCCCATGCTCCTGGGACGCGCCACAGGGAGCCCTGCGTACTTGGCGTTGAGCCCCTGCTCATACAACGCTGGACGTGGCGCACAGGGAACACAGGGATGTCGGCATGGTGGCACCGGGATGGATCTGCCCGATCAATGCCGTGATGGACAAAGACCTTGGGTTTTCATGCTCATCTCCACATACGTCTGGTTGACACACCAGGGCTAGGCCAGGCATCCTAGCTAGCTTAGGGTGGACCTGATGAGGGCCCAGGCCAGGAGGGCACGGCACACCATGGAAGGAATCGTAACTGTGTCTTGTGGGTGTAGAGGATCCCTGAACCACACACTCTAGTGAGCACAGCCCCCATACGTGGTGGGTACAGAAACATCCCTGGCGGCCCACGTTCCAAGCCAAGCTTACTCTTCATCTTGAGTCGTACGGGTAGTGAGCCCCACGAGCATGCCAGCCAGGAGCTGAGGGGAGCGGACCATGCTTGTCAGAAGCACCAAAGGCCCGTGCTGAATGGCAGGATACACGTGCTCTAATTAAAGGAGACTGAGAATACGCCACGGCAGAATTCTACCCAGCTACGCCAAACTACGCCAAGACTTGCCAGGCTGAAGCATACCAAGCCAGTGAGCGCACTCCCGAGCTCTGCTGCGTGACAAAATACAGCCGGCCCGTTCCCTGCTGCCGTGCGCATATTGCGTGCGTATCGACATGGCACGCCCCCGCTGCCACACGGCACGCACCATGGCCCGCCTCATGCAGCGTGCCCCTCACGCCGTCCGTCAGGTCGGTCTCGTCAAAGCGAACGGTGAAGCGCACGTCCACCGGGCTGGCCACCCCCATCGTGAAGGGGTGCGTCGACAGCGCCTGCTGCCCGTTGTCCATGCGGAAGCCGATCTCCTGCGCCAGCCGGCGCGACATGCGTTTCTGCGTCTCCAGGGAGTAGAGCCCGCTGCGCGACACGTGACGGGGGTGGGGGCACCGGGGAAAGTGGCCACATAAGCGGGCGGGTGAAAATGCAGGCCTCTCCACACAGATGCAGCGGCTGCCTACAAGCCCCACTGGGCATGGGTGCTCATGATTGTGGTCCACTACATTTGGGCTTGGACAGCCATGATGGAGGCGGCTGTAGTACGGTGGACAGCGAGAGTTGGGGCCATAACGTGAGCATGAGTGGTTGACCGAAGGTAAGGAGAATGGTAACGAAAGTACTAGCATGCCATTTGGATATTTTCCAGCCCATTTGACATTGTCTTATTTCGCAATGTGCCCGTCTGCACACACCAAAACCCCAAGCGCTTTCAGGCGAAGTGGAGGGTTGCTCGTAAAAGCATGGTCCTCCTCCCTTTCCCTCCCCTCCCCTAACACCAGCTACCCCTCCCCCAGCCCACGTGGCCCACCACCTGCACGTACCAGAACAGGTCGGACGTCATGAGGAAGGCGCGGTCCACCGGCTTGCCTTGCTTTACAATGGCCGCATGCAGGGCGACCAGCTCACCCTGGCAGGGTGGGGGCAAGGGGCATGCCGGTTGGCATGGCAGAGAACACATTTCAATGCCCCCAAGCGCGACTGTGGCAGCACTAACACAAATGTGCGTGTGTATCATTCTTCCAGGCCGCGCGCATCGCAAACAAGCACATCCTTGTTTCTACTTCCAGTAACCTGGAACGTTGCTGGAAGCATGTTGCTGGAAATGGCTATGGCTAGGCGTATAGTGTGAGGCTATCGTAAGGCGTATGGTGTGAGGCTATGGTAAGGCGTATGGTGTGAGGCTATGTTGGAACTGGCATAGAGCAAAGTTTGCAGTGACAGTGACACTGTTTGCCCAGTGCTGGTTCATATTTGCGGTGGTGAGCTGGATAAGAGGCCATGCAAATGCAAGCCCATCCAGTGCTTCTACTAACGGGACTATTTCGTCAACCGGTTGACGAATTTTGAAAATAGTAGTAAAATAGTCAACCATTTTGGGCAATTCGTCAACCACATTCGTCAACCAACTCGGCAATTCGTCAACCAATTGACGAATATGTTCCGAAGTTCGTCAACCGGTTTGACGAAATGTTTAGGGTATTCGTCAACCACCTAAGTCCTCAAGGCCAGACCTAAGGTCCAGCGGCGCGGCGTCAGGCCGTCAGCCCGTACCATCTGAATCCTAGGTACGCTGCAGTTGGAGTTGGTCTGGAAAGACAGTACGTCAGTACGGTTCAGGACAATGCTCGGGTACCAAAACTGAAGACGAGCAAGGCAGGACTTGAGCCGACCAGGGCATGAAAAAATTATTACCTGTAATCACCCTGGGCAATCATGGTATTAATTACGTGACGACCTCAGGCCGTCTGGCGACTTTCATGTGCGATAAAATATTGCATGCGAAATTGTTTCGATAATGGCGGCGGCGATGTTTAGGTAGTGTTGCATGAGCTAGAGAATGTCGAAGAAAAACGGTTTGGCAGGTTTCAAGACTAGCACCTTAGATGCTCTGTTTAAGAAGCAAGCTGGAGAAATTGTAGAAACGGAAAATATCGTCGACCTAGGCCGCAGTTTAGATGAAAAGGAGGGCAGGCAGGGTCGCGACAAACGCAAGAGAGTAGAGCGTGAGGAAGAGGATGGGTCTAATGCGCAGGAAGAGGAAGATGGCGGCCAGTCAGCATCATCTGACAGCGCCTCAAACTCTGTCGAGGAGGAATCTGGCGAGTCATTATTCTGTAGTAAATGCAGTTGTCAACAACCACCAAGTGATATTGTGTTTTATCCACGTGCATGACATGCGTGTGTGAGGCGTGAGCGACCTTAAGTTAGTGATGAAGAAATAAAGCTTCCTCCCCCCCCCCCCAGGGTTGACGAAGCGCCACGGCAAATAGTCAACCAGTTTGACGAATTGCCAAGGCAAATAGTCAACCATTTGACGAAGTGCCGAGGCAAATAGTCAACAAGTTGACGAATGACAAAAACCCTTAGTAGAAGCACTGAGCCCATCCAAACAAATTGTGGGTGAGGTCCTCTAGTGTGTATTAGTGGTGGCCCTAGAAGAAAAAGGGGACGTTCAGTTCCTTATTCATGTGACAGAAGAGCATGAAGGCACATCAACAGCAAGACACGCACACGCGGACCGAAGCAGGGAGGGAAGGAAATGGCAAGACAAGCCGCCAGTTTTCCCTCCTGGCCGATGAGGCATTGGTCACAGATGCCCCCCTGGCCAACGCTGCACAGACATGCCGTGGTGGGGAGAGCCAAGCACGCGTCCACGCATGATGTTGCCCAACCTCGAATACTCTCGCCTTCTATCATCATTCGGCAAGCCTGCGCGTCCCCACCTTGAGCTTGCCAAACAGGGCGGCCACTTTCTCCGAGCGCATGCCCGTCTCAAATTGGTCCAGGCACCAGTCGTACGGCTGCCAGCAAAACAACACCAAGCGTGGTGGGTCGGTAGACACGGCAAACACCCAGCACATGCAGTGAGGACAATTGACATGTGAAGGGAACAAATAGCAGACTATCATCGGCATGAAAAAACAGAGCTGGCCTGCTCTCTTGTCCGATCTGTACCTTTCTTTTCTGCGCAAACAATAATTGATTTAAGGTGGCCTGTCAAGCTATCCATGCACACCTCACAAAATCCAGGCAGAGGGAAAAGGGTCAGGATGGGTCCCCACCTTTCCGACCTCTCCCGGCTCTCCCCCCTCTCCCGCCTCTCCCACCTCTCCCACCTCTCACGCCCCATGAGGACACGAAGCACCTGCAGCTCGCCATCAACAACGGAGAAAGGGCATTGTTACCTACTGTGCCTGCATCGAGTGATATAGCACTAGATGTGGCAAACGTAGTGATGGACCATGCCAACAAAATCAGTGATGTGAGCGTTTCACTGCAGCATGAGAGACCGAGTCCTCGTGGACAGCTGTGAGATCAGACCGCCGCCACCTCGTCACGGGGTCACCAGACCCGCCATTCCTGGGATGGAAGGGTGAGCTGCCATTTCACCCTGCTTTCTTACCAGGCGTACATGAGATGACTTAGGAAGCCAAATGCCGTCGTAATTCACCCCATAGAAGCATACCAGATTTCTGGCCTGCGCTGGTTGTCTCTTTGATACCAGGCTTGCCTTGCAATGCACTGCCATGGTGCCATGAGCATGGCATCCAGGGTGACCCTCTAAAGAACATTGTCCAATCATCCAATGCACAGGGAACCCTTTGAAGAGTGCGGCCCCTCCCTTCAAATAAAGAAAAAAGGGATCGGCATCCGTGTGAAACTACACGCTCGACAGCCGTCTCCTGATGCCAGAGGGAGATGCTCTGGTGCATAATAATTTATCTTTAACTACATGACGCGCCACCAAATCGCTTGTATTTCATACCGACCTGGGTTTTACCTGGGACGTGCGACCTGTAAAGCATATTCTTTGCCATGCGGCAGCAGCCAGCGCCAAAAGAGGCACGAGGGTGAACACAGCGGTCAGGCCTGCGCGCAGGCACGGCTCACCTGCCAGCCAGGTTCCTGGGCAGCGGCCATTTCTTTCCGCAGGTCTACCCACTCCTGCACGAAGGGGGCGAAGAGGGACCAGTCCTTGGCCTCCCGTGCCTTGGCCCACGCCACATTACTCTGCGGCCATGCATCACAGTCAACAAATAAAACTTGTGGGGGAGAATGTCAGATGCCATACCAAATGCCCTCACTCGACTTGCAAACTAGCCCGGTCAGCTGCTACATATACACGTATCTGCCTGACACTGACTAGACACGAACTTCCTCCGCCTTCTGCTTCCTGCCCCTGGGGTAGAGCCCCTGTGCTCCCGAGTAGCCTCGTCCTCCCTCACTGGAATGCCAAGTAGTTACTCTCCACTGCTGAACCAGCATGCTGATAAGAGCTCCTGGCCCAAGACAGATGACGAGTGAATCCGAGTACTGTACAATGACTTTGCATCTCCATGTTTCCACCACTGCAAGGAAGACCATCCCGTCACACGCCTTGAATGCTCTCCGCCCCTTTCTCTCCCCACCCTCCCCGCACCTTGACCTCCAGCTGCGCCTCCCTCTCCTTGAGCGCGGCAGGCATCCTGGCCATCTTGTCGTAGCTCCGGCGAGCCTCACGCACGCATGCAATCTCTTCGGGCTCAAAGCCCTGCGCCTGTAGGCATGAGACAGCCAGGCCGAATACACAGCGTCATGCGCCTTAGTGTGCCGCCGGCTAGACATCGTCAGGAACTCGCGTGGGCAACCATACGAGTCAGCCTACCTTTATGAATGTAGTCAAATCACGTGACTGCCTTAAAACTCGAGGGCATACCAACTTACTCACGCCCATAGACACCGAGCGGCGGAAGAAATGACATGGGGGCATGCCACGTTTCAGTTTTGACTCCGCCTGATTATCTGTGCCCCTGTCGCCCTGGAGGTTCCCTATCCTGATGCACACGTGGAGCGGGCGTCATGCGGAGTGCAGGGGGGGATTGACACAGCGACGAGGCGCGAGGGGAGGCGCGCTGGCACGGACAAAAGTAGGCAGCCAGCACACGTGCCAGCAGTGCCATGCGGGGGGGTAAGCGGGGGGGTAGCGGGGGGTGAGCGGGGGATGGGCGGGGGGTGAGCGGGGGATGGGCGGGGGGTAAGCGGGGGGGTAGCGGGGGGTGAGCGGGGGATGGGCGGGGGGTGAGCGGGGGATGGGCGGGGGGTGAGCGGGGGGTGGGCGGGGGGTGAGCGGAGACAGCAACGTGGCCAGACCGCTCGTGTGCCCAAGCCAGGTGACCGATGTGACTGCCGCAGGAGACAAGGGAACACCAGGGGTGCAGAATAAGGTTGTCATTTGAGGGTGCCCTGCCTCTGAAACGTTCCTGGATTGCCGGAACCACAAGAGATCTGCATTCGTGTCCAAGCCATACCCCTGGACTTCACCAGGGCGCGGCAGCGTCCTGCAATAATATTTATTGCAGTGGCGCCAAATATTTTTTGGACTTCTCTACTGGAAGTCTTTTTGGAAGTCTTTTCTCAACCCCAAAGTTGCCCGCTTTTGGCATTGTACGAGGAAAATTCGGCACTGTTTGCTAGTCTTTGAGCCCGGGGGTTTATTTTTAACAAGTGCCAGTTTATTTGGTTTGCACCACTATGGTTGTGCGACAAGTGCGAGCACACGACGCGCCCCTAGCCTTGGCCCACGGGTGCACGTTGTGCTTGCGCTCCGTGGGGCAACCGACCCATGTGTATGGCCAGGCAATGTGGCGCAAGGCACAGGGGCAAGTCTCTGCCATCTGCATGGATGCGAGGGGCAGGGGGACGGACGGCGAGTCTGAGTGGAAAGGGCTGACAAGGCGGGCTGTCAGCCTCAGCACCCATACGTCATCCACAAATATGTAACCTGGGCGATAGGTGGCTCATTATTCCTGGCATGCATCAACACCGTTCTGACACCCGAATAATGGCCGAGTGCATTCCGCGGGGGTAGTACTGCTCCAGGTTGGGGTGAAGCTTGTGCTCATTCGCGAGGGTGATACGCGGGACAAAGCAACAGCTGCGTTGGTGCCACCTACCGCCAGGTCCTTTTCTGCCCCAACCGCATCCAGCAGACTCTTCAGGCGCGGGCTCGTGGCCATGTCGTGCGACAGGCGGGCCATCACCTTGCTCTGCTGGCCCCTCGCCTCATGGGCACCTTTGGGCAGGGACGTCTGCGTGTCCCTGCATGCCAAGTATGTAGAGAGCAGTTATGACGACAGCACATCCCACAAACACCCAGGATTGTTTGAGAAGGCAGTACTGGCCTATACGTCACGGCTGCGCCGCTATTAGCTGCTTGGAGGCTGGCAAGAATTGGCCGACATGAGAAATGGTTTCGCACCAACCAAGCCTGTCCGCGTCCACCTTAACATACCTAGAGGCAAGTCCTTCGGAGTCCATTTTGATCTCTGCAATGCTTAACCCAAAGCTATTTATACAAACGAGACTACGTCACAACAGCACAACCACGCAAAGACAGGGAATTCATTTGGAGAAAACATGAGATACAGCAGGCTGATACCCATCAACGGTGAATTTTCAGATCACTGGGCGGGGGATTCCTTCTTCATGCCATAATTCTGCCTACTTGCGCTTACCATATCAACAAGCTGCTGAGACTCGCCAAGGACGACATATCCTGCAGATACGATTTAAGCTGCGAAAATGCCTGCTTGCTGGAAGCGACGCCTTCCGCAGCGGCCTGAACACAAAGATCCCTCCTGCCGGCATTCAAAGGCTTCTGTACGCGAAAGAGGGGTAAGAACGTATTAATCCGTTTTGCTCTCCCTGACAACAGGTGTGCTTCTTCCCCAGCTGCGCAACTCCATCTGGCCCGGTGCCCCGGGGCGCGCAGAACATTGAACAACACAGCAGTTGATGCAATCGCCATGACTAATACGTGCACGATGCACCCTTAAAATTGGAACTCTGATGCCCGCGGAGGACTGTCGGTCATGGCCTCCATTCAGGCAATACCAGACGACGTGTGCAGAAACGTTTTATCCACTTCTCTGTCGCGGAGTGAACTGCTTCGAGTTCGATGACACTAACTGCTGCCAGCCCAATTCTCTTTTCGTGTGGTCCGCCCTTGGGGCTTAGGGTTTGAAGAGTTGTGATCAAGATTACTGCACATTACAGTAGGAATAGCCGAATAGGCCATGACTCAGCGTAGGAATAGCCGAATAGGCTCGAACTTCGAAGCCTCGAACCTGGGCTCGAATAGCGGAGCAGGCAGCTGAGCAGGCGAGCCTAGACTGTAATAAGCTACTGTTGTTGTTGTTGTTGTTGTTGCCCATGTTCCACCGCGCCACAGGCGCTTGGCCGCCCCCACCCACCGCCGGTGGCTTGCGCCACCTTTACCCTTGTCAACCCGTCGCCCCTCGGGTTGGGGACAACGCCTCCACCATCCGACGGCCCCAATCCCTCGCGTCGCGTCTATGTGGTTTGTCGGATACATCTGTGCGGTTTTTCGGCTACATCTGTGCGGATTTCGGCTACATCTGTGCGGTTCTCGGGTGTACCTGTCCGTCCGTCCGTCAGATTCACCCATCTGACGGTCGTAAAACGTTGGGAGAGTAAATGGGTGGGAGAGATGAGCATTCTTGTTGTTGTTGTTGTTGTTGTTGTTGTTGTTGTTTCCCACGCCGCCCGCCACTGTCAACATATATACTAAAGCTTGTAAAACGCAGCCTTGGCACAATTTTAGCTAACACTCTTTCGAACGGCTTTCGGCTCCAGCCACTCAGCGGCGCGACTTACAGTCCGCTTGACGAATGAGCTGCGCGAAATTTCGTTGCGACCAATCACGAAAAGGTCAAACCACGGCGTCCATATTATCACGGTTTTTGGGCGTTACAGCCAGATGAGCCATTTGGCAGAGGTCCGTATGCCCAGATTGCAGCAGGAGCCAAACTCTGCGATGTCCTGTGTTCGCGAGCTCCAGATATAACCGTCGCAAACTTTTGGGCTGTTGGACCAAACTTTCTGTTAAGGAAATCCCGTTACAAACGCGCAGGAAGCTCACACGTGGATTTTCCTCTGCTCCACCGCCTGTAAGCGATTTTCCCCTGCTGTCTGCGGGGTTGGCGAGGTCACTAATCCCCGCGCGCATCGCGCTCCCGTGCAGGGGTAGCAGTCAATCTGGAGCTACTGTAGTTGAACTCCGCAAGACGTAGTTCGCGAGCTCCGTCCACTGCGCGGTTGTCCCTTTGTAAAAAGGTACATATTGTGCAACTTCACCTGAATCGAGTTGCGTAGACTTCAGGCGCCAAGGCACACTTCATCTCATGAGCAGTCGTGAGGTTCCGGGTTCGGATCATCCTGGGTATGGAATTTTTCGGTTTTTTCTTCTTTACCCTTTTGCCACCCTCCATGAATCTTGTGGTCGAAACCCTAAGGCTAGCGCGCGCTCCTTGGCGAGGCTAGCGCCACCTGGCCCTCGGCGGCGGTACGTGGTGTCACGCAACCCCTAGCCGGGGCTCCCTGGCCGGGGACCGGCCACAAAAAGAACGAGCTCCAATGTCGCGGGCGAAGCCCGCAAAACTTGTAATAAGCTACTGTATGGCCCCACAGCCGTAACCTACAGTAACACGATCTTGTCTTGTGAGTTCAGTTCACAAGCGCGTTGATTGGAATGGCACCTTGGGTGCTTCCCTGCCAGTGCTGGGTGCGGTTGGGTCTAGAATCAGCGGCCTAGTCGGGGCCCTTGAACTTAAATAATCTTACTGTACAGTACTGTTACGTGGCCCGCCCTGGCCTCTAGTACTGCCTGGTGCAAGCCTAGTGCCTATCTACCTATTCTGCGCAGTGCGCGGCTTTCTCTGGTAACCGGCTGCTCATCGGACATCGAACGCACGAGAGCGCGAGAGGGCATATTCGACTAGGTACGTATTTGGGTAGCTTATGCCTGCGGCCTGCGTGCTGCCTTGCGTAAAAGCGCGGGAGAGCGTTGTGCGGCGTTCGACGTGAGCGGCGCGTTCGTCGTTCGACGTCTCGGAAATTTTATTCCGACTGGTCAATGGCAGACGCCACGCACGCGGCACCTCCGCATTAACTATGGATAGTGGAGGGGTAGATCAATCTTCATCTTGTTTCAAGACGTTTGTTTAGCATTCCTCCGTCCCGTCTCCATTATTATCACTCCTGCACGATAGAGGGAAAATGGGGTCCCACCACGGGCCGCTGACGACTGCCATGGTGCTGGAAAACAGCGCGCACTTTGACATGCTTTTGATGCAGCTTATGTCATCAAATAATGAAGAGCGTGATCATGCGGAAAAACTTTTCACAGAATGCAAACAACATCCCGACCATCTGGCCCATAAGCTTGTGACGGTTTTGCAGTCGTCGCAGAGTGTGGAGGCGCGAGCTCTGGCCGCCGTCCTTCTTCGTAAAGTGCTGACAAAGGATGATCCCGCGCTTTGGACCAAACTTAGTCAGCCAAATTTGGAGGGTGTCAAGGCCCAGCTTTTGCAGTGCGTGCAGAAGGAGACAGTCCGCAACATTTCGAAAAAGGTGTGCGACACGGTGGCGGATCTTGCCGCCGTCATTCTCGACCAAGGCCACTGGCCCGAGCTCCTCCCCTTCATGTTCCAGTGCGTCCAATCCGGCGTGGACCAGCTGGTGGAAAGCGCCCTCCTGATCTTTGCCGAGCTCGCCCAATTTGTGGGCCGTAGCCTGACCCCCTACATCCCGACCCTCCACAACGTCTTCCAGCTATGCCTGAGCACGAGCACCAGCAGCGACATCCGCATTGCCGCTCTGCGCGCGACCACCAACTTCATCCAGACCGTGGAGAGCAGCGCGGACCGCACCAAGTTCCAGGACCTAGTCCCCGCCATGCTGCAGGCGCTGGCCCATGCGCTCAACAGCGGTGAGGAGGAGGCGGCGCAGGACGCGCTGGAGATGTTCATCGAGCTGGCGGACAGCGAGCCGCGCTTCCTGCGCCGCCAGCTGCAGGAGGTGGTCGCCGCGATGCTGTCAATTGCGGAGACCGAGTCCCTGGAGGACGGCACGCGGCACCTGGCGGTCGAGTGCCTGGTCACGTTTGCGGAGGCGCGCGACAAGGCGCCCGGCATGATGAAGAAAGTGCCCCATTTTGCTGACCGCCTGTTCCGCTGCCTGCTCATGCTGCTGACGGACATTGAGGATGACCCCGACTGGCACAGCGCAGATAGCGAGGAGAACGAGGCGGCCGGGGAGACGGCCAACCACGACATGGGGCAGGAGTGCCTGGACCGCATCGCGATCGCCATGGGGGGGGACGCTGTGCTGCCGGTCGCGTTCCACCTGCTGCCGCAGTTCCTGTCGCACGCCGACTGGCAGAAGCGGCACGCGGGGCTGATCGCCATCGCGCAGATCGCCGAGGGGTGCGCCAAGGTGGGTGGGTGGGTGGGTGGGTGGGTGGGTGGGTGGGTGGGTGGGTGGGTGGGTGGGTGGGTGGGTGGGTGGGTGGGTGGGTGGGTGGGTGGGTGGGTGGGTGGGTGGGTGGGTGGGTGGGTGGGTGGGTGGGTGGGTGGGTGGGTGGGTGGGGGTGCCAAGGGGGGGGAAGGGGGGATGGGGGGGGTGCACCAAGGGGGGGGGGGGAGGGGGGGGAAGGGTGATGTCTAGCGGTCCTCCGTGCCAAACATGCAGTGAGAGTGGGTGGCGCTGTAAGCTGTGGGATACGACTTGATTTCGCGTCCCACAGTGTAGCCGTAGTGTGCGCCGCCCCCTTACGGCATCTCCTGTACTTGTAGCTCATGGTAGCCGTGCCAGCACGAGTGTAGGATCGTTCCACTGTCCGTTCATCCATAGCATCGCATACCTGCGCAGGGGGCGAACGCATGGCTTGTGGAGAGGCTATTTCCCAGCATCGCTTGCTGACAACACTGCCCCGCTCGTGTGGCCCCCCCCCCGCCCCGCTGGCCCCCATTTTGCTGCGTGTTCCCCTTGTCCCTTTTGCGTGCTGCGGCCTCCCCCCCGGCCTGCGGTCGCCAGGGCATGGTGTCGCAGCTGGAGGCGGTGGTGACCTTTGTCCTCAACAGCTTTGCGGACGCGCACCCTCGCGTGCGCTGGTCCGCCATCAACGCGATTGGCCAGCTGTCGACCGACCTGGGCCCCGACCTGCAGATGCGCATGCACGAAAAGGTCATGCCGCAGCTTCTGCACTGCATGGACGACTTCCACAACCCGCGCGTGCAGGTGAGCATGCCAGCCATGGTTTGGTGGTTGCTGGGTCGAGCAGGCATTTGGCTGCTGCCATGTACCAGCATTAATGGGAGCGCACTCGTGTCGGGCTCAGCCGCTGCTTCCGAACAGGAAAGGCTGCCAGGTTTTAAGCCGGTGGGGTGATGTACAAGTACGTTGGTTGCTGGCAGGTGCCACCAGGTAGTGGCCAGGTGTGATGCGGGGTTGGTGGATGTGAACGCTCCGTGCTTCCAGAGCCTCTTTTGCAGTGTCAACTGTCGAGTGTGAGGGGCCGGCTCTCTGTATGTTTGTTGCTCTACGTGCATGTCATGCACGGCGCGATACGACTGGGTCGTGGTATGTGTTCCCTATGGATGGACGTAGATTTATGCTTTCATGCGCGTTGTGGGTGGGCATTTGCGGGTGCTCGTGAGCGCCTTGTGTGTGTGTGGTGGTGGGGGGGGGCAAGGAATGTGCTTCTGTCTTGCGTGGTGTCAAGGTGCCAGCCTATCTTCATTCCCATCGAAGATCCCCTGTCTTTGCCTGCAGCTTCTTAGCAACTCTCTGTCCCTCTTGCCATGCCATTGTGGGGCCGTTGTGGGGCTTGCCTTCCGCCCCACCTGGCCACGGCCCCCCATACTGGCTGCAGGCGCACGCGTGCGCGGCCATCGTCAACTTCAGCGAGGACAGCTCAGTCGACGTGGTTGCGCCCTACCTCGACATGCTCGTCTCCAAGCTCATCACGCTGCTGCAGGTGAGACATGCGGGATGCTGCTGCAGGGGAGCAAGCTCATTACGCTGCTGCAGGTGAGACACGTGTGCTGCTGCTGCAGGGGAGCAAGCAATCACAAATGCAGTGTTTCTGCTAAGGTGGGGGGGAATTCGGACGGTCTGGCCGAGGCGGCGGAGCGGTCGAGGGGGGAGGGTCCGGGGGGGGCCCTCCCCCCCGTACACTGGCGAATTTTTTCTGGGCAAAACAAAATGGCACTAGGATTTCTATCATGGTTTTGATGCTTCCTTTAGCATTCTTACAAAACTGGGTCAGCACCTCTTGTGACAAAACCCAGGCAACAAGGGTAGCTGATGGCCCTAGGCATTTAAGCCTCAGCCTTAAAAGTACCAAACACGTTTATCCATTTGCAGCCAATCTACCAAGCACCAACAAGACCAAATGAGGAAGATAACGGGCGGTCTGACTGTGGAATGTGGGCAGGGCCAAACTTACATCCGTAACGTAACGCAACACAGTAATGGTTTTAAAACAAATACAATGGGAGTGTACAGCAAAGCAAAGCAACATATATTCTGCAAACTCATAACACAGCTGAGCAGTCTCGATAAAATACCATTCCTTGAAACCCCTGAACTCTTGTCTCTAGCCGTTGACGCCCACTCGCCCAGCGCACTCTTACGGCCCCTGGCTCTTTCCTATAGTTTCACCCCCTGCATTTTACATGCGTCCCTTTTTTCCACAGACAACTAAGCAATCCTCCTTCCAAACACAGCGGCTCCATGCTGTTTTTGTAATCCGCAGCGCCGCAATCCCCCGTTCCTCATCGGCGTCCAAGTCTACTTCTCGGACTGACAGCAGGGTGGAATTGACAGCTTTAACATCGCTTTGAGCAGCCTCCTTTTTTCTGTGCATTAGCATGCTGGCAGAGCGTTTCGTTGCTGTAACCAACGGCAGCATCTAGTTAGCAAACATGCAATCAGCAATGTTTGTTGCTTTCTGACGACAATGCAATCAGCTTCTCGCTTTTCCTTAAAGATACGCAGTTCCGGTTAAATTCATGTGCGGCCTGGCGTCCCCATTAGACCTCCACCCTCCGGTCGCTAAACAGCTTCTGCACGTCCCAATATGTACTATCCGTTTTCTAGCGCGATATTAGCCCGTTATCAGACATCCTTTAGCGGCGTCGCTGCCATTGTTCGCAGCCTTTTTCGTGCAACGGGAAAAGCCGGCATGACATGCTCATGGCTGCCCCATGCCTCCTGACAAAAACATTACAAGTGTGCCTACAGACTGACACCAAGAATGGAATGTACCAAGTATTCACCAATGCGTTACATAGGTATCAAGCGGCTCAACATGGAGTCTTGCTTAGAATCCGTACGTAGGGCCAGGCGCCACGCCGCGCGGTGGCAGCCAGCGGCCCAGCTTGCTGCCTGCCGGCTGCAAGACTCGGCCTAGTTGGTGGCGGGTCCCCCGGACACCTACCGGACGTGTCCGGACGGCCGCGCAGCCTTCGGACATTATGCGTCCGGACGGCCTGGCGGCCTCTGGAAAATTCGGACACAATGTCCAGATTCGGATCGTAAGCAGAAGCACTGCACAAATGCCTTGTCGCATTGATGTACTGCAAGTGAGCAAGCACACTTGTGCTGCAGGTGAGCAGCACGCTCCAGTAGTTTTTTTGTTGGCCTGTGAGGCAGTAGTTGCGGGCCATCAGTGCGCATCCACCAGGTGGCATGCCTGCCCAGCCCCTGGCGATCTGTTTGATGGCCCCTGTGGGTCACGGCAGCTACCGTGCCTCCGGCAAGAACTTAAGTTTCTGCACCCATTAGGGTTGTTGTCCACGAGAGACTGATTGGCCATGTGCTTCACCCTCATGACATTGTCAATTCCCCGCTGCACTCTTTTGCCTTTGTGCTCCACCCCCACCAGAACGGGCGGCGCATGGTGCAGGAGGGTGCACTCACCGCACTGGCGGCCGTTGCCGACTGCGCACAGGCAAGCATGCGCGCGCACATGCTGCCCTCTGGATGCGTTGTCCCCCCGTTGTTTCTGGCACGCTGCCTGCCATGTGGCTGTCAACGCTTGCGGTCCCCGCTGCGTTGTCACAGGCACCTGCATGGGCGGTGGATGCCCTCTCACGTGTCCACCCGATGCGCCCTTGACGTGGTTGTTGGGGTGGGCTTTGTTTGCCACTGTGGATTGCCCATGTCGGCGCCCGCAGCTTCCAAGTTTGCATGTGGAATAGCAGGTATCACCGGTTTGATGGTAGGGGTAGGGCAAGATTCTGTTGCAGGGTTTTTGCACAGGGTTTAGTGCGACGGCCGAGTTTGGCTGAGCTGTGAGGCATCGCGGCAGGCTGCCTGATGACCCTCTTCTGGGCCGCACCAGGCTGGCCACCACACATGAGTCGCCGCCCGTCCATCCTTGCTGTGGGTTGGCCCGCATCGCGCGTGTGTGTCTCACGCGCCAAGTCTAGGGCAGCGGTTGCCGCGTGCGTGATGGTGTGCGTGTGGGGCGTTGCAGGGCTCGTTTGAGAAGTACTTCGAGGCGGTCATGCCCTTCCTCAAGAACATCCTTATCCACGCCACCGACAAGACGCACCGCATCCTGCGCGCCAAGTCCATGGAGTGCATCTCCCTCGTGGGCATGGCAGTCGGCAAGGACAAGTTCCGCGCGGAAGCCAAGCAGGTGCGCGCCCGTGCGCGGTAGCCTTGGGGGGGGTTGGAACGCACATGGGGCAGGGGGCAGGGGGGAGAGCGACTAGCGGAGCCACAGGTGCCACGTGGCGGAGCATGCCTGGGCGTGGTGGAGCATGGGTGGGCCTGGCGGAGCATGCCTGGGCGTGGCGGAGCATGGGTGGGCCTGGCGATGGCAGTAAGGGGGAGCATGTCCCCACGGCACTGCGCCAAAGGGTGGCCGGGCGAGATCGGGCGGTCAGTTGGGTGGGGGTGTGGGGAGGGTGACGGTTCTCTAAATGCTGTAGTAGGCATCATGGGCAATGGGGCTGGACCACGGAGATGGCTGGGGTCTGGCATTTGTGTTGGACGCGTGAAAGGACTGCTACAACATCTGCCAGGGCGGCTCCTGCTGTGTTTGTAATGCCTGGGGCATCACTTGGCATGATTTTATGTTGCTTCAACAGCCCACCCCCATTTCTACAGGCTCCTGACATCAGGCTCCCGACATCCATCACGCGCCCTGCCCCGTTGCCAACGTTGAGCTCGCTTCCTCTGATCCCCTGGGGATGTCTCCCCTGCCTCTTTGCCGGATGTGGGGTGGTGCTGTGCTTCCCCCCGGCAATGCCCTGCACATGCGTCACCCTGTTGGCTGCCCCCCCCCAGGTGATGGACGTGCTCGTCTCGCTGCAGTCTACGGAGATGGATGACGACGACCCGACCGCCAGCTACATGCTGCAGGTGAGCGATGCACAGTGACGAGTGTGTGTGGGGGGGGGGAACTGACCGGCTGGCGGCATGTGGTGGGTCAAAGCATGTGTCTGGTGGTTTTCAGTTGGGGACCAGGTGGTGGGGTTGTGGCGTGGCACGTGTTTGCGTGTGGTCTAAATCTTGCATGCAGCGGGCAGGCATGCGGCTCCTGTTTGGATGTATGTCGAATGTTATGGATCTCATGTAGGGGGAGGGATGCTGGGTGTCTTGGGGGCTTCTCAGGTGCACTGTGGTGTGTCATTTGATGCTTAGGCAAATGCTGCATCCCTTGCCCCCCTTGAGGTTCTTCCTACCGCCCTGCCTTGAACATGGCCTCACCGTTTTCTGTGCGACGAGACCCTCAAGGCCAAGTGGGGGCACATGGGTGGCACTGTTGGCCCCATGGACTGACACGGTGGCATGCTGTGCTCCCTTGTGGTTCCATGCTCTGCAGGCGTGGGCACTGTTGGCCCCATGGACTGACACAGTGGCATGCTGCCATCCCTTGTGGTGGCACTGTTGGCCCCATGGACTGACACGGTGGCATGCTGTGCTCCCTTGTGGTTCCATGCTCTGCAGGCGTGGGCGCGCCTGTGCAAGTGCCTAGGCCAGGAGTTCCTCCCCTACATGCCCATCGTGATGCCCCCCCTCATGCGCTCGGTGCAGCTCAAACCTGACGTGACCATCACCGACGCCGACTCGGACGACGAGGAGGACGAGGACGATGAGTGAGTGCGCGCGTGGCCTGTGCTTGCGCTGACCGCTGCTAGGGGGGGGAGTCCAGGGTGAAGGTGCGCCTAGGGGTACAGATGGTCACGCGTACCCATAGCGGGGATGGGGATGAGTAAGGGAAGATGACATGGGTGGTGACACGGGTGATCAAATGAGCAGCAGGGGGGGGATTTAGGGATGGGCAAATGTGTTCTTTTCTGTTGGCTGTTTATGGAGATCAGAGGCTTGCGGGTAGGCATGAATTTAGGTTGCTAATTTCATTTTTCTTCAAACCGTTGGGCTGTTGTATGGCAGGAGGCGGCCTGGATTATTTGGGAGGTACAAAATAGGAACGAAAATTGGCCAGGTGGCTAGGAAGTGGGGGAGGGTATGGTGAGGCGTTGTCACAATTTCTCTCTTGCTGTTCTGATCTTGTGGAGTAGATTTGGCAGTCGTTGATTGTGCTGGCCCCATTGCCGCCAGCAAGGCACTGTTGTGTACAGTATGTTGCATGGCTGAACCCTGAACCTGAGATGTTTGTTTGCCATGGCTGTTGTTTTGTGGCTGCCGCGTTTGGTTGCTGGTATGTGTTCGCGGCATGTGGCACCTGGGGGGCTTATGGCCTATCTTGGGCACTTACCAGGGTGGAGACCATCCGCATCGGCAGCAAGCGCATCGGCATCCGCACGAGTGTGCTGGAGGAGAAGGCCACCGCCTGCAACATGCTGTGCTGCTACGCCAACGAGCTCAAGGAGGGCTTCTTCCCCTGGGTGGACGAGGTGAGGCGGAGGCGTGGGAGATGTGTAGTGGCTTCCCATCGGTGGCGATAATTTGCCTCACGTACTGGTGGGCCCCAATCCTACCTGCCCACCCCAACAATTCTGCCACTGCCACTGAACTGTGGATGTTTAACGATGGCGTTGGCGTTCCGAAGGGCGGATGCCAATCAGTGGGCATGGGAAGCATGTTGTGACAGTGTCCGGGCAGGCAAGCAAGGACAGCTCTTCCTGCTTGCACTCGGCAACCTGTCTGCACTGCACCTTGTGCATGAGCAGTACAGGTGGCTGGCACATTCCAGATTGTCCCCATGCTGCCGACCTCTGGGCTGTGATAGCCACGACTGGGGCTGGAAATAACCAGAAACTTATTATCAATTGGCCTTGCCACCATTGTGTGCAAGGGCTCCCATGTGACAGCCATGCCAGCACTCAGGCTAGGGGAATATACTAATGCACAAGCACCACACAGCTGGCTGATGCTTGCATGAGCCGCGCAATGTCCCCGCCCCCTGCCCCGCACACCACGGCTGCAGGTCGCGGTCATCATGGTGCCATTCCTCAACTTCTATTTCCATGAGGAGGTGCGCAAGGCGGCGGTCAGCGGTGAGTGCTGTGATGTTCTAGTATGCTGTGACGAACGTGTATGCGAGAAGTATCGTGTTTTCTTCCCTGGCTCCTCCGCTCCTTGCCTCACATCAGGCGTGCAAGACCCATTTGTGCTGTATGCAAGGTTCGTGCGCTGTGCCCTTTGGGGTGTTTGCGGGACTGCTACTCCAGCTGGGTGCAGCCGCAAGCACATGTCCATCATGCCCATTTCACTGTTCTACAGAGCACGCTCACTTCCACTGGCGTCAGGGTTGGCGGCGGTCTGGCTGCGTGGTATCATGCTGTCGCGGGTAGCTGGCAAGGTTTCCTATCCCAGCGTGTTGCTCCCACGGGTGCACGCACGGCTCCTCTTGTCGCATCGCCGCCGCCCCCCCCATGGCCTGTCGCGTGTCTCACACGCCCTCCCCCATGGCCTGTCGCGTGTCTCACACGCCCTCCCCCATGGCCTGTCGCGTGTCTCACACGCCCTCCCCCATGGCCTGTCGCGTGTCTCACACGCCCCCCCCCATGGCCTGTCGCGTGTCTCACACGCCCTCCCCCATGGCCTGTCGCGTGTCTCACACGCCCCCCCCATGGCCTGTCGCGTGTCTCACACGCCCTCCCCCATGGCCTGTCGCATGTCTCACACGCCCCCCCCCATGGCCTGTCGCGTGTCTCACACGCCCTCCCCAATGGCCTGTCGCGTGTCTCACACGCCCTCCCCCATGGCCTGTCGCGTGTCTCACACGCCCTCCCCCATGGCCTGTCGCGTGTCTCACACGCCCTCCCCCATGGCCTGTCGCGTGTCTCACGCGCCCTCCCCCATGGCCTGTCGCGTGTCTCACACGTCCTCCCCCATGGCCTGTCGCGTGTCTCACACGCCCTCCCCCATGGCCTGTCGCGTGTCTCACACGCCCTCCCCCATGGCCTGTCGCGTGTCTCACACGCCCTTCCCCATGGCCTGTCGCGTGTCGCACACGCCCTCCCCCATGGCCCCTGCCCCCCCCCCCCCCCCCCTCCCCAGTGATCCCGGAGCTGCTGAATGCGGCCAAGCTGGCGGTGGAGAAGGGCGTCGCAGGGGGGCGCGACCAGGCGTACGTCAAGTCGGTGGTGGACCACCTCGTGCCGCGGCTGGTGGAGGCGCTCGACAAGGTGAGGGCAGTGCGCAAGGTGGGTGGGGGCGTGGCACGAGGGGAGGGCAGTGCACAAGCTGGGTGGGGGAGCTACGTGGCACGAGGTGCAGCAACACTCGGCCGAGGGGGCAGGGGCGCGATGCCTGCACAGGTCCGTTGTTTTATAGCGGATAGGGTGTGTAGGATGCGAGAGTGGGCAGGCCACAGTGGACGTGACACAAGAGGTACCTGACAAGGTTTCAGGCAGGGACCGTGGACACAGATGTTGCGTGGGAATGCCTGCGTGCCACTGGGCCGAGGGACGTGGTTTTGGTTGCGGTTGCAGGCTTCAGATGGCGGCAGGGCCAGCTGCACATTGCTGGCGTACCGTAAGGGCAATGTTTGCCAGGCGATGGACGAGCTCGCCTGTAGTAAAGATCTCAAGCGTGGATGGAGGCTTTTTGTTCTGGGTGGTGAACCAGGGCTGCCTAATTTTCACTTTTGGCCTACATGCATGTGCTCTCGTGGGTGGCTACTGCGCGTGTTTGTGGCCGCGCGCTTTCTTGGCCTGTGTGCTGGGCACAGGAGCCGGAAGACGAGATCAAGTACTGCATCCTCTCGTCGCTGAGCGAATGCGCGACGGTAGGTGGCAAGGCGCATGGTTCATAGGACCGTAGCACACAGCTCGTGGCCTGTAAGCAATTTGCTGTGTGGCATGAGCATGGATGTTTGTGTAGCATATGCAAATTTTACCACAGTCAGTGCAGCCGCGGACACT
Organism: Mesostigma viride; assembly: GCA_009746045.1. Classification (NCBI taxonomy): domain Eukaryota; kingdom Viridiplantae; phylum Streptophyta; class Mesostigmatophyceae; order Mesostigmatales; family Mesostigmataceae; genus Mesostigma; species Mesostigma viride. The sequence goes on from RPFO01000059.1 coordinate 2,545,499, forward strand.
TGCCTGGGCGTCACGAAGACCTGTCTAGGCATCCCTGTTGTCGGATAGCATATGTTGTTCACGTGCATGCCTCTTGTTGTAGTGCCCTAGTGGCCCCGGGTATTGCAGGCATTGTATTTCCTGCTAGCTTGGGCAGTACTTGTCAGCCTTTCGATTCCTGCACACTGTGTGCTTCTTGTATGCATGCGCTGCCTTCTATGAAGGTGGCAGGTGACTGTCATGGGCACCAGTTAACTGACCACCACTCAGTACCTACGTTGCAACCATTGCTGACTGCACATTCAATAGTGTGGCCGCAGCAGAAGACGGAAAGCGGCACGAGCCTTGTTGGCGTCGTGGAATGCCTTTCGGGGTGCTGCGTTCCTCGTTGGTGTTGGCCTGTTCCATCAAGGCATGCACGTTGGGTGGGGAAAGGCGGCTTGATAGACACATCCTGCCTGGTTGGAGAAGGGCACCCTGTCCTTAAGGCACATGCCTCAAGCTGGTTCCTTCTTTTTCCCACCTTGTCGCCCTGCCCCACTCCGTGTCTGACTTTCGGCATTTTGTTTGTTTGCTTTCGCGCCCTACTGGCCCCGCCCGGCATCTGCATCGTGCACCACAAAACATGGCCGTGGGTACACCCCTAAACATGGCCATGCATGGCACCGTGCATCGCGCTCCACAGATCGCGGGCACGCTGCTGGACCCCCCCCAGCTGGTGCTCATTGTGGAGCAGCTCAAGGGGGTGCTGCTGGCGTCCGCGCAGCGCAAGCAGGAGATGGCGGCTGGGGCCCACCTGGAGGACCTGGACGAGGAGGAACGGTCTGCGCTGGACGCAGAGGCGGCTGAGGACGACGGGTTGTTCGACCAGGTGGGCGGCGACGGGTTGTTTGACCAGGTGGGCGATGACGGGCTGTTTGACCAGGTGGGTGACGACGGCTTATGCGACCAGGTGGGTGACGACGGGTAGTTCAATCAGGTGGGCGATGACGGGTTGTTCAACCAGGTGGGTGATGACAGGTTGTTCGACCAGGTGTGCGAGGACGGGTTGTTCGACCAGGTGTGCGACGCCGGCTTGATCGACCAGGTGGGCGATGACTGGTAGTTCAATCAGGTGGGCGACGACGGCTTGTTCGACCAGATGGGCGACGACGGCTTGTTCAACCAGGCGGGCGATGACTGGTAGTTCAATCAGGTGGGCGACGACGGCTTGTTCGACCAGGTGGGCGACGACGGCTTGTTCGACCAGGTGGGTGACGACAGGTAGTTCAATCAGGTGGGCGATGACGGCTTGTTCGACCAGGTGGGCGACGACAGGTAGTTCAATCAGGTGGGCGACGACGGCTTGTTCGACCAGATGGGCGACGACGGCTTGTTCAACCAGGTGGGCGATGACTGGTAGTTCAATCAGGTGGGCGACGACGGCTTGTTCGACCAGGTGGGCGACGACGGCTTGTTCGACCAGGTGGGTGACGACAGGTAGTTCAATCAGGTGGGCGACGACGGCTTGTTCGACCAGGTGGGCGACGACGGCTTGTCCGGCCAGGTGGGTGACGACAGGTAGTTCAATCAGGTGGGCGACGACGGCTTGTTCGACCAGGTGGGTGACGACAGGTAGTTCAATCAGGTGGGCGACGACAGCTTGTTCGACCAGGTGGGTGCGCGCAGCGCGTTGGGAGTGGCGAACATCATGGGGGATCTGGGGGTGGTGGATGCATGTGTAAGGGCAGCTTGTGGCAGCAGCGCGCTTTTGTTATGAGACCGAACTGGCGGCAACGCAAGGGGAGGTAGCCCATAGTGAGGCTGGGAGACATGCATTGACCAGCGGGCGCTTATCCCGTCTAAAAATGTGGGCCAGATTGCTGGCTTTTCCTGTCTGGGGTTGCAAGCTGTGGCGCATTAGTTGTCGTTATGGTGGTTTCCCCAATGGAGAATAGCTGGCATGTCTTCCTGGCCTGATCTATTACGAGCACTCATCAATGGCATTGTCTGCACCTGCCCAGGGTAGAGACAAACATGTTGCGTCTGTCCTCTCTAACCCCCTACCACCACCACATCCGCATGTCCTTCACATGGGGTGTTGACCCTGTGGCTCATTGTACTCCCCCGCTTCCCTTGTACGCGCTGGCAGTGCGTGGCCGCCCCCTGGTTGGCTGACCCCATGTGGCTTGGTGGTTTGTGTGCATGGATAAACCTCCCTGCTGTGTGTTGGTGACTTCCCCCTTCCCCCCCCCCCCGCCGGCAGGTGGCCGAGTGCATCGGCAGCCTGGCCAAGGCGTGCGGCGCCTCCTTCCTGCCCTACTTTGACGCGCTGGTGCCCCTGGTAGTGCCCGCCCTGGCTCCGTCACGCCCCGCGGAGGACCGCCGCATCGCGCTCTGCATTATCGACGACATCTTTGAGCACGCGAGCGGCACGGGCGAGACGGCCAAGTACCTGGGCACCTTTGTGCCGCACATGCTGCAGGCGTGCCTCGCGGAGGACCCCGACGTGCGGCAGGCGGCCGTGTATGGAGTGGGCGTGCTGGCCGCCGTGGGTGGTGTCCACTTCCAGTCCATGTGCGCGGATGCCACCGCCAAGCTGACCGCCATCATCCAGCATCCTGCCGGGCGCTCCAGGGACAACGTGATGGCCACGGATAACGCGGTCTCGGCGCTGGGCAAGGTATTTGAGTTCCAGCGGGCGCACATTGATGCACAGGGTGCCATGCAACTGTGGCTGGGCTACTTGCCCGTCACCGCGGACAAGGTGGAGGCCAAGGTGGTTCACGAGCACCTGGTGGCCATGATGGAGCGGCGCGACGCCCTGCTGCTCGGAAATAACCATGAGCGATTGCCACGTGTCATCGCTGTCTTCGCCGACATCCTGGCGGCCGGCACGGAGTTGGTCACCGACCCCGTCCGCAAGCGCATGGCCGCTACGCTGTTCCAGCTGCAGCAGTCGCTGTCGCCGGAGATGCAGGCGTCAGCGTGGTCGGCGCTGACACCGCACCAACAGGCAGCGCTGCAGCATGCACTGTCCTCATGATGTAATTGGGGCTGGATGCAAGTCACCACTGTATTCATGAGATGTTACCCCGGCAAGGGCCGATTGGGTTCCAAGAGGTGTGGTGTGGGCCAGTGCGCGACTGCCAGGTACTGTGGGACCAATGTGTGAGGCATGGGGTGTTGCCACCTGCAAGGCTTCAGCAGCAAGTTGACTCTATACATGGCAGCATTGTGTTGTATCATGAACTGGTAGGCGTGTATATCTGGTCAGACGGTTTGGTTGCAGCCCTGGCTGCCTCTACTCTATTGCTTTATTCGATTTATTGTAAAGAAGACATGCATCTTTTGCAGCATGCCAGCAGTCCCTTTTCATGGGATATGCCTGCTATTGTAGATGCTCGCGTGAGCTACCTGTGTTGCCCATTGCAGTTAAATGTGCTTGTACCTCATTGGCCGATTGCTACGCAAGTTGTCAGGAGAATAAGTGCTTGCCGCCAGAGCTAGAAAATAATAAAACTGATACATCAATTTGCTGATGGTTAACTACCAATGATATGACAGCATTAAATTAAACCCTCGCTCGCTTGCGGTACGATGCGGCGTTCGGTGCCGACCACCTCTCTGTCGAGCTGCTCAAAACCCCCGACCTTGCGGTGCAGGAGCTTCTGCTGGCGTTCTGCTCTCTGATGAGCCCCCGCCTGCTGAGTGGCAGACGGCCATCCGAGTCATGCTGTACAAGAAGGGTTCTGCTGCTGACCCTGGCAACTATCGGGGTACGTGTCTGCCAGCAGAGCGCCGCTCTGAAGGTGTTCATGCGCATGATGCTCCACAGGCTCCGCGCTGCGCTGGACCCTCACGTGGGTGAGTCTCAACTCTCACACAACGGCGCGCCGGTCCCGAAAAATGACATTCTAATTCCGTCACCAAACTGGCGCAAGATCCCGAGAATTGGGTGCGCGCGAAGGTGCCGAGGAGGCAAGAAGTCATGCAGCACCCATGGCGGCCGTACGTGAAAATCCTGGTGACGGTTAATTTAAGAACACATTAAGAGAAGCGAATGGGTTTTATGCCGCGATAACTCATCTACTTTACCTAGTTATTATTTATCCTCGAGAAATATATATAGGCAATATTTTTCGGGAAATCAGGAAAAGGGCGGGCATTTTCGCGAGATTGGGTCACACCCACTGCATTTTTCAGCGGACCCCCCAAAAGGCTCACGCAAAACCTATCCAAAATGGCGATGAAGTAGCTCAAGCTAAGCGCCTCGCACGATTCTGTGACTGATTCAAAAACTTTTGACCAAAAAACGTTTTGGTTAAATGACAGCCATATTGTAAATGATTTCTGGCCTGCGCTGGTTGTCTCCTTGATATTGTAAATGCCGCGTTACCGCAGTTATTACGTGAGACAACTATTCCTGGACGCATGGCTATGCGTGCACTGAAAACAGATTGCACAACTGGCATACAGCACTGCATAAGACAATGCACCCGCGTCGTGGAGGCCAGGGAGCAGCATGCACTGGGGGAACCGCGAGTGCAAGTGTGTAGGATAGTGTGTCGGATTGCAAATTGAGCAAAGGCTTCTAATTCTGCAAATTGAGCTGCACGATGGCAGCTTCGCTGCATTCTTTAAAGGTGTTCCTATGGGCACCGGGAATGCAGAGTCACGTAAACGTCCTGCCGCCCCTGACGGTTCCAGTTAACGTTGGTAGGACACCCTCGTCGGCTCGCGGCTAAGACCGGCTTCGGGGACAGCTTCTCAATTGCATTACCGAAAGCCAGGCCTTGACCCCCAAGACGTCCGGCTTTCAAGTTGGAGTGTACCCCCGCGGCATCTAGCAATGCCGACTAGTTTCAAGTGCGCACCAGTCAAAGTAGTTACCCTTCGCACAAACTCCAGCCACACATTTTCGTAACCGCCCTTTTGGCACCGCAGGAACTATTCTGTCTGATTCGGCCAGATTTCATCCAAGGAATCGGAAAGGAAAAACGGTGGAATCAGAAAAGGAAAACGGTGGAATCATTTTCAGCCTGAACTAGTACAACACTATCGTCCGTTCAAGTCCGGCCTCACGGCCCATGCGACGCCATGTCGACCCGCCCATGCTTAGCCTTTTTTGCGCTAGACTAAAGAAAAATGGTCCCGTTGCCTAAGCAAAAAAATGCACCTCAGCACCTGCTAGCCATGGTAAATTTGCTAGCGATGGCAGTCTGGGAAACTTACTAACCAAACGGCGAATCAATCCAATCTCACGTTCAAAATGCCGCTTCCGTAGACATGTGTCGACTACTTTGTTTATGCGTGTGATTCAAACAAGCCAATTGTGAATTCCAGATTAGGAGTTAAGGTTTATGGCTGGCAGGACTGATATATTGCATGACGACACACCCTTTTTTGGCTTGAGACAGAAAGCTGTATATAAATTTCTTACATGAGATGTTTGTCATGTTCATTTTGATTTTAACGCACAGCCCCCCATTCAGCATGTCGAATGGCATGCGCATGTGCTGGCCGGCAGCCACTGCCATGTCGCCGGATCAGACTGGCGTACAAACCACACAATCTTCTTGTTCACGCATGCTAACCACAACCATCGGTAAGCCGACGTTGTGCAGGAATTTTTTTTCATATGCCTTGGTTTAATAGTGGACGCTGCATCCCTGATTCGGCCGTGAAGCTTGTTGTCAGCTAGACGTTAGCAGCTGAGTGCCGGGCCGCCCTATGTGGAATAACTTTCACATTGTCCATCGGCATTAAAAGTTGAAAATTCCCTCCGATCGACCATGCCATAACAGGAAAATGCCATCATCTGTTGCAGTCCAGGCTTATATTTGCCACGATGTGGTGTGTGCCAGTTGTGCCACCTGTAATTTACATTACTAGGCTTGGTGTTCCTAGGGATTCCATTCATGGTGTTCCACTTAGTAGCCATACCAGCATGCCTTGCAGTTTTCACAATAGATAGCCTGCAGGCCATATCAAACCCAACTCCAAAGTTGTCCAGTAATGCATGTGGTACCAATGAACATTACCTTGTACAGTAAAATAAGTTATGATATTGGTTGATGTTGTGCGCCCGTGCTTTCAATTTGTTTCATAATCCATGTGCCGTTCAGGCATGCACGTGTGAAACATCCAGGTATGCCTGTCATCTTCCCCCCCCGTATGATTCAATATCTCAGAGCCCAGATTGTTGTGGCACTGCGATGATGCATTATATAGCGTTGAAGAAAATGTGGGGCAGGTATTTGTGCAATTAACGTGCCATACGAACATTCCGGACGGTACATTCCGGTGATGTCGGGCAGTTGGGGGGTTCGCTTGGTCCCTTGGTTGCTTCCTCGCTTGGCTGCCACTGCGGGGGTGTAAGGACAGGTGCTCAAATGGAGAGACACTAGACGTGCATGCATGTTTGATGGATGGGTGGGTGGGTGGGTGGGTGGGTGGGTGGGTGGGTGGGTGGGTGGGTGGGCGGGCGGGCGGGCGGGCGGGCGGGCGGGCGGGCGGCGGGCGGCGGGCGGGGGGGGGGGGGGGGGTGGGTGGGTGGTGGGTGGTGGGTGGGTGGGTGGGTGGGTGGGTGGGTGGGTGGGTGGGTGGGTGGGTGGGTGGGTGGGTGGGTGGGTGGGTGGGTGGGTGGGTGGGTGGGTGGGTGGGTGGGTGGGTGGGTGGGTGGGGTGGGTGGGTGGGTGGGTGGGTGGGTGGGTGGAGGGGAGAGAGAGAGAGAGAGAGAGAGAGAGAGAGAGAGAGAGAGAGAGAGAGAGAGAGAGAGAGAGAGAGAGAGAGAGAGAGAGAGAGAGACAGAGAGACATGTGTGTGTGTCTGGCTGTCTGGGTGGGTGGGTGTGCGTGCTTGGGTGTGTGGGACAGTGTGGATGTGGGTGTGCTTGCTTGCGTGGGTGCGTGAGGGAGGGAGTGGCTGGGTGAGCGAGTCAAGCATGCACGTGTCAAACAGCCAGGTAGAAATGTCATCCTTTCCCCCCATCATGACAAATCATTGGCATGGATTGTTGTGGCACTGCCATCATGCACTACAGCGCTGAAGAAAATGACGATGGGCAAATATATGTGAAAGCGACACAACATAGCCCATGGCGGTGGCTGCTATCAACAAGCAGCTCTTGCCTCCATGCACAGTCAAACACCTGCATCTTCTTCAATGCAGATTATTGACATCTCTTTTGTATATTATGTACAGATTATTTGCATTTGTAATATTATCTGTATACCAATGCAGTTTGCAACATGTAACCAGTGTTGCTAGTAATCTGGTAATGTGAGCCGTGTTGATATCAAAGTGCTGCGATGCAAGTCATACATCAGAACTAAAGCGGCAACACTGGCTACGGACACAAAGAGTCATACACACGCGCGCGCACACACACACACACACACACACCGTGCTTCGTGCATCGCGACTCAGGGCCTGACAAGCTGCGGCCGAGACCAATGCCGAACACACCCATGCTCAGAGCACATTGCGGATGCCAGGCACACCGCGTTTGCCATGGAACACATGGGTAGACGCTTCGTAAACGTGACAACGAATGACCCGCTGAGATCCCCACACTTGCAAGCGCACGGGAAAGGCGGCACACTTACGTTTCATAGATTAGCCGGGGCGAGATAGTAGCTCGTTTGCCTAGCCGTCATTAAGCCTATAGGCGTTCCAAGAAACGCATGAAATTTCTCTACCAGTACCGGTGGCGCACTATCGGTCTATGATCGCAGAAACTTCTCTTGAAGGGGCCTTACACTGTCGTGCATGTAACCACGGAGCTTGAATGGTGGCATGACAACGAAAGAAAGTTTTCCTTAAGCCCGACCTCCCCTCCCGCATTCCACTGGTGATATTACAGCTGTTATAATTCCTGGAGCTAAAAACATGCGGAAAACATGCTGGGCGAGTCCTGTCAAAATTAAAAACCAACAGACTTAATTGACAGCGCCGTTTAAACGACAGCAAGAGCTTCCATGCCATCGAACACTGCCCGAGGTTGGTCTAATTTAAAGACTAAGCCTGCCGTCTCAGAAAAAAATGTTCTATGCTCGGAGTCCACGGAATCAGGAAGTCGGCCCGCAGGTGCCGTACAGATCCGGTAGTGACTCGTGAAGTGAAAGATTTGGGCAGATTTGGGCAGATCGGGTTTGGTCGATCCGGTCCTGGATCAGTCCGTACGCTGAAATTTGCGCGCCGTCCGTTGTACTTGAATTTTCAAGGGAAACGAATGTTGCCTCTTTCGGTAATGCAATTGAAAAATTCCCCATGCCCCCGTTCCACCCCCATGCCGACATCGACCGGCGGCAGTCGACGGATACACACATGGTGGTGCCGGCATCTCGGGCCAGAAAGACAGACTTTAGTTCGCAGCAACATCCGCAACACCCACTCAACGCATGCTGGATTACCTCCGCCTCTGCGTTGCATAATTAATTAATTAATTAATTAGACTCGTGCTCCCGTTGGGGAGTCACGGAGCACTAACCCCGAGGATTAATTAATTAATTAATAGACACGTGACTGCGTCACGTGAGCATAAGTTCTCAGCTAGTGGGAGGGGAACATGGGATGGAATGGATGGTATAAGCTATCTAGGTCCTAGTTACAGGGGTGTGGGCACCGCGGCCCGAATCGCTATGAATGCCATACTTGGTCACACGCGGAGCCCCCACAGGCTTGGGGGTGGTCTCCTTCATCACTACTTGCCATCTATCCTTGCGCACCATCTGCCTCCATATTACAGACAAACCAGGAGGCTGCCCGGGGGTGAGCCCGTCACGTCTAGTGTAGCACATGTCCATGCCGAGTCTATCACGAAAAGTCCACGGACCCCGAGGATGGATGGATGCAAACAGTCCTACCGGTCTAATCTATCTACAACATCTATCTACAACATCTATCTACAATATCAAAAGCCAACTAGTCTAAGCTCGCTACCCTAGGGGACCTGTCTGGCGTGCTTCCCCGTATTTTCTGATTTGGCACGCCGCAAAGGTGAAAACCATTTGCGTTCAGTGCCGGTCCGCGGAAAACGCGGAAAAACGCGATCTGCAAATGAATCCGACCGGAATCGAACTGGGGACCTCTCGCACCAACCTTCGCTGACTATAGGACGGACGTCTCCGGATCCTAGGGCATCGCCAACTTACACCTACAGTCATCCGCAAAAGTTCTCCTTTCCGGGGAGTGATGCAAGCCTTTCGGATTTGGTACTAGATAAATCATTCGAGATCTGTGTGTGTAGGAGTACTACACACGTGTCTGCACGCGTGCTTCCCCGTATGTTTGCACTCGCGGCCGCTTCCCCACGGGGGGGGGCTCGTTGTCCTCTATGACCTGGGCCCACTTGGCATTGTCCATCGTCTTCTTCCAAATCACCAGGAATATGGGAGGCCTAGGCCCCCCATATTCCTCATTCTAGCTGCTCTTTGAAAGTGCGGGCCTTGCGGCAGCGAGCATTGCTGGGCCCGGCCCACGTAAGGAGGTGCCGGCCAGGCTGAGCTGGGCGCAGCCCCGCGGGGGGGCCACGTGAGGTGTCTAACTGGTTGGTGCGAGCTAAGTGCCCTACTAGCTGCAGGCGCCGCTGGCATGCAGCTTTGGGTTAATGGTGCTGGTGATATATGGCATGCCGAGGTACAGGTCCTTATTGCTGAACATTAACAGCATAGCCCACTCGGAAAATGGATCTCAGCATGTTGGTGACCGCGCCGTCCAGCTTGCAGGCCAGGTCGGCGGTGAGGGTCCACGTCTCGGCCCCGTACGTAAGAACAGGGAGGACGAGGACCTCCAGGTCCTGTTTCTCGATCTTGCCCAGGGGCTTGCGCCACAGGGCCCGGTATTGGCGTAAAGCGTGCATGCCAGGCGAGGGAGATGCGGTGGTCCACATCAGCCTCGCATCTGGGGAGGAGGCCAGCTGCCCAGCAACTTGACGCGGTCCCGACACAGGACTCGAGAGCCGTCAAGGAGAAAGAGGGCGGGCGGTGGCTGAGTGAGCCCAATTGCCAGAGCCTCTGTCTTCTTGCTGACCTCAAGCCCCACTGCGCGGGCCTCTGATTGCCAGGCAGTCAAGCCACGTCTGCACGTGCTCAGTGTCCTCGAAGAGGGTGGTGTCGTCTGCATAGATGATGTCTGCCAGCCGAATCTCCGTTTCCGCCCCGCCATGCCAGAAACGGTTCTCGGCCTGCACTCCTGGTTCCCTACCCACGATGCGGGCAAATCGCTTGCGCGCCTGAATCATTACGTATTCGACCACAATCATGAACAGGTAGGGCGACATCACGCAGCCCTGCCACACACCCTTCTGTAAAGAGCATGGTGGCGTGGTCCCGTAGGAAGTGCGCACCGAAGCACTTGGTGGACCCTTCATACAGGTTGCGCATGACAGCAATAAGGGGGCGGGGAATCCGGAACAGAGCGAGGATGGCACAGGGCAGGCCAGAAAACCGAATTGAAGGCTTTGATGAAGTCCACCAGCACGAGGTGCAGAGGGGACAGTCTCACCAGGCTGAAGGCGTTGCAGTTCTTCCACAAGGCGGCGAGTAGCGAAGAGCGCCTCATGCAGTGTACTGTGTAGCGACCTGAACTGACGGAAGCCGTGCTGAGTCCAGAGTCTCGCTGAGGTCAGTGGCCGTCCTGGGCCGTGCGCAGGCGGTTCAGGATGTCATCTCAGAGCCGCATGAGATTAGCTTGAGCCGGGGGCACTTTGGATGCACACCCCTCTGTTGTTACCGGGGTCGGCTGGCGACCCCTTGTTCTTGTACAGCATCGTGCGAAAACTGTGTTGCCAGGCCACTGGGGGCGGTTGCGACGCCAGCAGAATGCGGTTGCAGATATCCTGGAAGAGCAGCATGACACCAATGTCCTCGAACTCTGCTGCAAGTTTCACGACCGCGGCCGGAATCTCGTCGGAGCCGGTGGCGGCGTCGTAACGCAGACGGACCGCCTCCGTGCGCTGCATAGTCATCCCCGAATACCCAGAGCAGGCGGCAGGCTCGCATCCTACGCTTGCAGGACAAGGTAAATGCGATGAAAAGCGCTTTTCCCCGGGCCATTCCGGCCACCCCCAACGTTTCATCTTCATCTCCGCCAACGTTTCATCTCCATCTCCGCCACCTTCCGCTGCATCCACCGCCATCTCCACTCCATGTTTTTCCCTGTTGGGCCAGCAGGCGACACACAACAATTAATTAATTAATGAATGAATTTATGAATTAATTAATTAATTAACTAAACTCGTGCTCCCGTTGTCACGGAGCACCGAAGTGCTTTTAATCCCTGTATGTGCGCAACAGGAAGAAAGGGCAGAGACCCCCTTTCTCCTTCATGCCTAAGGCATGCCATGAGCAGCAATCGGACACGATAAACGGTCCGGCAAGGTCTGTGGGTGCAATAAGACCCGCGTGAACACATTAAAAAAACGAGGAGCGTGGGCAAGGATTCCTTGCCCACGCTCCAAGCTGAGCATACATGTAGCCAGGACGTAGCCATGGCTGGCTGTACAAAGGCTACTAAGCTACTAAGGCTAGGGCCGGTTGTGTACCGTGCGTTAGCGGTGCACGTGACTAGGTATGGTTGCAAGGCTAGGCAAATATTCTAGGCATGGCTGCCATGGTGGCAGTGACTACCGATGATTAGCTAGGGCTAGATTCTAGCCGCCGGGCCCGCAGGGGGCCGGTCCACATCTTGTGGTTGATCATCAGGTCCCCGCCCCTCCAGTACACCTTGGGCTTCTGGGGGTCCTGCTCGTGGCGGAGGTATTCCGGCCACAGGTCGCGTCGCTGCTGCTGCTGAGCGGGGGTCAGGTCGTCGTGACCAGCGTCCAGTTGAGGTCGTGCACTTGCGACGATCGAGAAAGGAACCGCTGCTTGTCCTCAGGGGAGGGGAAGTTGAGCAGGACTGGTGGGGGAGCCGCCTTGTCCCGTGAGTGGGGAAGGCGGTGGCACCCACGCCAGTTCTACCGGCCTCACCTACCAGGCCCATGAGGGTAATTAAGGAGTGACACTGGCCCTCGCCATGCACATATTAAACGCAAGGACATTACTGGCAGATAGCGACCATAGCTACCGGGTAGATGAGCTCGTTGCTTTTAGAATTCAAAAACGTGTGTCTATTCTAGTCTAGGCGTCCAGGACTGGCATCGTCGTTCGGTGCCTCCTGGCGCGCCAGGTGCGGTGCTTATACTGAACTTACCTAGCTGGCCGGCAGTTGGCGTTTTCAGTTACTCTGCTGGCAGTGGGACGCCAGGCCAAGGTGGCGTCGGCCTTTTGTGCTCGCCACTGGCAGCAAGCTCTATGTAGCCTTGACTGAGGCTAGCTTAAGCTTAGGTAAGCGTGCTGAGCACGTCGCTTCAGATTTAAACCCCACGCTTTCTTATATGGTAGCACATTTCACCTCCGTCGAGGGGCGGTCGATCCAAGCACCACCTCGATCGATCAGTGACGGTTGGGGTGGGTTACGCTCGCTCCCCATATACGGGTTTACCACAGGTTGAACGCCGGCGCCAGAAGTTCTTTGAGGACTTGCATGACCTGGAGGGGGCCAGCCCAATTGCAGCTCGCCACTTCTTGGTAATGCTGCTAGACGCCAATGCCACATGCACTCGACCACGCCGAGCACTGCCGGCTGGCGCCGGCATGCATGCGCCTACCGACACGGTCGCTAAGGACAACTGTCACGTACCCCCTTGTTTTCGGCCTTTTTGCTGGATCGATAGCGGGATGGTTGCTGTCAACTGCCACTTCGAACGTCCCTCACAGGACTTGGTCACTTTTCGGGGCCCTAGCAACCGTCAGGCCTGTCCGGCTGGAATACACGGGCGGTACGGCAGCCCAGGTGCGCTTCGGTAATTCTGGATGACCCGAGTGTTTCGGACCCGCCGGCTCACGGTGTGCCGTCTGACCATGCACCAGTTGCATGGTGCGTGCAACCATTCGACGGCTCGATCTGGTTCCAGGCCCCCAAGCGCCACGCCCAAGCGGTCTGCCCTGACTGGACTGCGCTAGCCGCTACGCCCGGTCCGGGGAGCCGGATCCCGAGGACTGGACGGACGCTGACCACGAGCGAAACCGGTGCCGGCGGGCGTACCTGGAGCTAGGCCCTTACTGTAATAGGGGCTCAGGCTGACGTCGACGCCGCTGCCGGCCCACTGGGGTGCTTCCAACGCCGCCATTTTTGCGGGCTTTGCGACCCGCGCCCGGCCGGCCGCTGCTGGCGGCCCGGCACCTGCCGGCCTGCATGCCCCGCCGCCGACCCAGCCTGCTCTACCGGCAGGACCCCGAGGTCCTGGCCGCCCGGCACCGCGCCTCAAGCATAACTGGGACCCGCTGCTGAAACCGGTGGTTAACCAGTGTTTTTTTACAACGCGATACATCGCGTTGTAGGGTTAGAACGCGATGTATCGCGTTGTAATCTGACACGTGGCAAACCTATTAAACATGCGATTTTTGGTCTGAAACTTTCAACATAGGTCAGAAACATCTCATAGAATTCAAGAAAAAATCCTGGTATTTTTGGTATTTTTTTTGTGACAGCTGCAAACAAATATGTACCACTGAAATCAGGCATTTTCGCGGGACGAAGGTGAAGACGACGGCGATGGCGGCAGGTAGATCTCGCCAGTTTTCGCGCGAATTTCAGTGGCTGTTGGGTGGCACGACCATGATGATGCGTTCAAAGGTTGATAATTAGGTTTCTACGAGTTTGTTGAGGTACTGGGGCAAAGGAAACGTAGTTTTTTCCAGTTTCTCACCCAACTTTCATGCGGAAACCCTGGAAACCGGCATACATATTATTACGTCAAGACTCGGGTCTGCTGCGGCACCATGATTGGTATTTCCATGGTGTTTCGACTTCTTAACACATGTTTATTCATTCCGAACGCCCGGACTCTCGGCTAAACCGAGATTTGTGCAGACTTTTATTGGGTAGCTCCGGGCATGATGGTGCCTGCACATAGCGTAAGGCGTGACCGTGGCTATTGCTACGGTAATAATGCTGTATTTTCCTGGAAATGGCCTCTACCACCGGCTCAATAGTGCTTGCAAGCGTAAGTATATCGTGTTTCTACCTAGTAGTTTCTGCCAGTTTTCCACTTATTTCTGCCGACCTCTGCCCAGCCTCTCTAAGACCGCCATCCTACTCGACGTTGCTTGCATGTCAGCCATAGCAGGTTGCAGTTGTGCAGTATTTAGGTGCTGTATACGTCGTCAAGCCGTGCATAAATCGTGAGGATTGGATGTTGATGGTTTATACTGCGTTGATTGTGCAAGAAGATCAGCTAGGTGCCCATAATCATGGTGTATAATCATGTGTTGTTAGCATCTTGCCACCATTTGCTAGCATGCATTCCAGCGTCATCTTTGCCTGCATGTAAGCTCATGGATCACTCAACCTATCCAAGCCTTGCATTACACGTGCCTCTTTCTTTTTAGTATTGCACGCGTTATGGAATGAAAACCCAGCACCTCCGTTCCCACGAGGCATGTGCTCAACACGTTGTGAGAGTGGATGATGCTTTGGCTATGGCTGCCTGATTCAGTCATATTAGGTCATCCAGTCATGATGTTTGATGCATGTTTGATGCTGTATAACTTATACAACACCTATTTTCAACGTTTTGACCCTCCAAGCTCACTATGGCCCCGTTTATGGGGCTCGTGTCGTTGCGTCATGTTGTGAAGGGCTCTCATTTTACCCACTGCGTTGTACTGCGTTGTAATTGTGATGCTAATGAAAAATAGCTCCAGTGGCCCAATGGGCCTGAGTTTTGTTTCACAGAGCCTGCATATGTTGCCCATAGCTCGTGCAAGAAGCCAGATTTTTTTCATGAACCATTTGTGAATAAGCACATGACTTGTGACCTAGGGTCAAGAAATCGCGGTCATGGTCAGACCCCCCTGTATTCAAACCAGTGTATCTCTCTAATGAATTCGCATTTTGTAGGTCTGAGTAGCTCAAAAAATCCTTTGATTTATGGGCTTTCAGGAAAGTGTACACATGACCATGAAAAAAAATTTCCCTTAGGTGCTATACGCATTCTAAAAAAAGCTTACAACGCGATATATCGCGTTCTAATTAAAAAAAACACGGGTTAATAACCCTTGGATGGTGTCTAACTCGTTCCTAAAAGTAGTTACCAGTTGCACTTTGCACTATAAAGTCCACAAACCAACCTATAATAACAATTTTACTATCCATATTGGGACCAAAGCACACACATATATTGAGTTACTTGGGGGTCATGTTGGTGGTCATGTTGCAATGTCCTATGGGTACATTTTAAGGACCCCCCCAGGGGGGTCCGCTGGGTGCGAGACATTATACACCTAAAATGCATTTTATGTGGTTTAAACAGCTTTATTGGACCTGGCCTTGGAAAGGCAGTTAAATTGGTAGCCATTTATGGCTTCTGAACACTCACATCACTGGTTGTCCCAGGGACCCAGCTGTACTATCTAAAAATAACTGGAAGATGACTAGCTAAAAATGAGTGGCAGCTGTGCACCAGGGTACCCCCCTGTACTGTAACCGTTAATTAGTCCCTGCAAACTTGGTCTGAACATAGTGATGTCCGGTATCAGGGTGTACTACACATCTAGCTCTAGCAGCAGACCTAAAAATATCACGGAAATATCGACTGGCATTCGCGCCAGCTCGGCTCTAAAACTGGTTACGATTTGTAGTTACGAGTAAAACTGGTAACTAGAAGTAGGTACCAGTACCATCCAAGGGTACTGGTAAGGCCGCCCTTGTGTGGAGGCCTATACCGCGCCAGTTGCAATCTGTTGCATGACCGAAATGCGTGTATAAACTGGTGCATGCATAATGGAATGTAAATCTGTGAAACAATACTCACAATTGCTGCACACAGCTTGTGTGCATGACCATGGTGGCAGTATATAGCCAAGTTGATGCATTATAATTAGTGGTCACGCTGACTGTCGAGCACTGACTGTCGGTCAGGCTGTTGAAGTCGTGCCAAGGATTGATAAGATAAAACACCCCTTCAGCGGGCAGAAAAATACGGCAATATTCCCTGCTAATGGATATTTGTAAATGGCTCTAGAAGCGTCTAGAAGCATTGTGCAACGCTGGCGTAACGCTAGTTCAGTGTGCCTCTTGGACATCGCTAATGCACATGAAATGTGATTGGTGCAATGTCGATAAGGCCTATCGCAATCTTGGGTTTGCACACATGACTTGTAAACATATAAATTGATAATAAACCCAGGCACTGAGTGCCGCATTCTTGCAAACATCATTCTCATTCTCAACTCGTACTCAAAAGCTGCTATTTACAATGGCTCGCGGCTCCCGTTCCGACACGGACGCCATTCAGTTGACTGGCGATGGTGCCGATGCTTACAAGGAGCTGCGACAGCACGAACTGGTGGTTCGCATGCTGCCAGAGCCGTTGGCCGACAAGGCTACGGACAAGGAAAACCGTGACTTTGTCTGGGCAATCAAGGCCTGGGAGGAGAAAGTCCGCACGGTAGTGAAGACTCCCGCGCAGATTTTTCGGATCTTGCGGGGGGCTCCACTGGCCAGCAAAGGGCCGCAGGCGGTGCGGGACCTGATTCGGATCGCCCAGGAGAAGGCATGGGACTGGAATCAGTTCCTTGAGCGGCTCACTGAGCTTCTCGCGCCGACAGGGCTGGTGAAGTCCATCAAGGACGTCATGCAGATTCTGACGTTCGAAGTGTCAGGTGACACTGCCAAGGCCACGCTGGCCTTCGAGCGGATGCTAGTCGCTAGAAGAAACCAATCTAAAATTTGCTGATGATTTTTCGGTGGTCCTGTTCTTGGGCAAGGCCCTTGGCAGCGGTGCTATGTCAGAAAGCACCGTGCAGAGTCTGGCGTCCGTCCTGACCAAGGAGAAGCTGGCAAGCAAGGCTGCTGCTTTCGCCTGCATCCGCGAGATCATGGCGCTCGGTGGCGCTGCTCAGGAGCTGGCCGGCAAGGGTGCCGTGAAGCCGACGCCAGCAGTCAATGCCGATGGCCCTGCCATCAGGGCCGTTTTGTGCGCCGGTGACGGGCGCCTGAAGTGTCCTCGCTGCCAGGGGACTGGTCAGTGGTCACACCCGCGAGACCTGCAAGGCCAACAAGGCTTTCCCGTTGGGGACGAACCTGTGTGGCAAGTGCCACAAGCCAGGGCACGAGGCCCGGTTTCGCAAGTCGCGGACTGCTGCATGCCAACCAGGCGGACAATGTTGGCAAGGCTGGGCCTATTAGGCGCCAGCGGTTCACGTGGGTGCGCAATGCTCAGGAAAACTGAAGGCCCCAGGGCAGGACAGCGCTATGGAGCATAGGAGGCTCCTGGCAGTAGACGATGTAGGCAGTTTTATGGCCGATGCTGCGGATGTTAAGGCAATATCAAACTTGATCAATACAGATCCAATTTTCAAGTATGCCTGTGCGTCTCGGTTTCACATCTTCTTTGGCCATGGAACAAACGCTTACAAGTTTGCTAGGGCTTTTGGTGGGGCGCCAATGCTGGAAGCATGTCGTGAGTGTTACGAAAATTGTCCACAATGTCAATCGTCGGGCCCCAAGCCTCCTCGCCACCATGTAAAGCATCCACCTGCGAGAAAGGGGGAAATCGTAGGTGATGTGCTGTTCTGGGCACACATGCCATACTTTATTGCAATAGATAGATATGCTCACAACGTAGCTGTAGTTCCTTTGCGTCATATGGAAGCCGCCGACCTGGCAGAAGCCATTGATGTCTCTTCGTCCTTTTTCTCACCACTCGAGTCAATACAGATGGACAGGCAGTTCGCGTGTCTAGAGGGCCAGCCTGGATTTGAATGCCTCAAGACAGTTGGGCGTGAGGACCACACTGGTCAGGGTATAGTGGAGCGTGCCGTGCAAGAATTCAAGCAAGCTGCACGGAGACAAGGTGATGCATCCCTTTCAGCATACGCAGCCCGCCTCATGTGGGCGTTGCGGATTTGTGCATGCCTTAATCGGCGTGTGTTGTTGTCCATTCCTTCTCGCAATGTGGTGATAACAGCTGAGGGATTGCAGCACGGCCACTACCCACCAGAGATAGAAGAGGAGTGGGCACGCCATTTGCAGGGTAGATTTGCCAACCTGGTACGAAGGGATACACGTAGGCCGGTTACCGCCTATAGTGTAGGAGACCTGGTTTGGGTGCATAAAGAGGGCCCCTTTGGAAAGAGGGGACAGTGGAATGGTCCAGCCACGGTAGTGTCCGTGGATGGGAGTGTGCGCAAGGCCGTTGTTTCCTTGCAGGACAAGCAACACCACATCCCGTGGAGCAAGCTCAAGCACTATCAACCGAACACAAGTGCGTGGGAGCGCCTTCTGCACTACTACGAGGACGCGGACAACTTCTTGCGGCCTCCACCAGGTGACGTGATTGCCCCTCTTTTACCCATGCCTGCCTCTGACCCTATGCAAATGTCTGCCGAAGCTCGGGAGGTAGAGGACGATGAGCATGTTGAGGAGGACGGTGATCTGGTGGCACTTGCTGCAGATGTGCAGAGCTTAGCTCGCGAGCCCCCTGCTGACCTGCGCGAGGGTAGTAGGGAGGGCATTACCCCTGCCGTTAGCCAGGGTCCGGCTGCCGTTAGTCAGCCTCGCCGGGGTGGTGGGTTGCTCAGCAAGATTGTTCTAGGGCTGCGCCGGGACAATAACATGGGGTTAGGCTCCCTTCGCCGCCCACCACAGACTGCAGGCGTCCCCCTCAGCTGGGCCCGAGCACTGCAGTCATCTCTTCCTTGTTAACCGCTAGGGCGCTGAATTGTGGGCTCCTCATTGATACCCAGGCCCAGGTCTCTATTATCGGGGCCAATTGTGTAGACTTTCTTTTGCTGCCCTCTCATTGGACTCAGGTCGCTGATTTTGCTAGGTCAGGGTCCTACAAGGTCCTGGGGGAATTTCCCTTAACCATACTCGGCGCAGACACGCCCATGTGTGTGGTAGAGGGGTATGATGGGCCCGCCTTATTAGGGCAGCCGTTCTTGACGCTACCCGGGGTTACAGTGAGCAGCACACAGCTGTCCCGAGCGGGGTTTGGCTGCATGCGATTGAATAATTTTTCCCTCGATGTCGCTGCTCGGGGTCTCTCATTGCCTATGGTCGCTGCCATGAAAGGGGTAGTAGAGTACAAGGATTCTGAATAGCCTCCTGCACGCGATCTTCTCACCCCTAAAGCCCTCACCCCTGACAGTTTGGGGATTAGCTTCCACGATGTTGCCACTGAAAGCCCCATGTCCTTCCATGATGTTGCCAGGCACGTCTCAACCGAGGAAGGGCTAGACAATACCCAAGGGGCTATGCTGGCTGCAGGGGAACGATGGTTAGGTGTTACGCCGCGGATATCTACCTCCGCCTCTACCTCTAATGGGCCTGATACTACCTAAACTGGTCAGGCCTCCTCTACTCAAACCTCTGGCGAAAGACGAACGTGACGGAGCTGATCTCAATGCATTAACGTATGTGTTACTATAATACGCCATACAACCATTTACCAAAACCCGTTTACTCCAGGAATAGAGGAAGGAAACACAACTACACTGCCGTGACCCAAGCCTAAATGTGTTAATTCATTTAACACACGCCGAGTGCACACACAAGGGGTAGAACGCGCATAAATGGTCACCAACGGTCCAACACGCTCGGGCCGACATGGCCCTCGCCTACAGATGCACGCTGGTCCACTACATCTACTGATGCACGCTGGTCCACTACATTCTACCACAGGATCAGGACCACTAGTAAAGTACGCGGCGCGGCGCCCAACGGCACCCAATGTACCACAGTACTGTTACGAGGACAATAATGTCCCGGTAGGAGCCTAAACGTAAACCTAGGGACAACCGAGGCAAAAGACCTAATTTACGTCCGTAACTACAACGAATTGTTACGCGACGTAACACCTCCCCCCCCACAAAGGTAGGGAGCCCTCTCCCTATGTACGCACAGGGAGGAAACAAAGGAGTAGGAAACCTAATGCACCCAGCACACACCAACACAATCGGCAGGCCATCCAAGATACAAAGCACCAATAGTTCACACGGTCTCCACCACCACGCCGGGAGGTGTAGGGTTAGCCAGCACCAAGCCTGGTGGTAGGTTCCCCTAACTGCCTGGAACAAAGTCCTTGCCGGGGGGGAACGGCACTGGGCAGGACACACAGAGTAAACCAATCAGCACCAAGGACCAAGAACGACCATGCAGTCAACTGGCCAGAACGTGAGAGCGACTCTATATACCGGAGGGACAACACCCTCAGGTCGGGCCTACGGCCCTCTATCTAATGGCCATCCGTCTGGTAGGTACCACGGGAGGCCAGCAGGACATCCAGGTATGCCTGGTAGTGAGACACATCCTCAGCATTGTCGTGCCTATCTACGGTGAGGAAAACATCGGCCCACACGCCGTCGGGGAAAAGTCCCAGGAAGGCCCAGTAGTACCTATGCTGTGTAAGAACGACCTGGCCCCGGGCCCAGTCCAGGAAACCACAGGCAAAGAGGCGTAGGAAAGGCTCTACCGCGATCAGGCAGAGAGCCCGAAGGAGCAGGCGATGGTACCGGATCCGAGGGCGCATACCCGTCGGGAAAAACAGATCTACCAGGGGCTCCACGTTGGACGGCCACAACCGGATATGCCGAATCTCGCGGGAGCGCCACCGGCGGGCACACTGTCGCGACCCGAACGTCTCGAGGTAGTCGCTAGCCCGGGGAGGAGGATGACCCCGAGAGTCCAAACCCTGGCCCGGGATGGGCGCTGGACGACGGGCATCCCACTCTAGGATGGGCTGAAGGACGGTGCTGTACGTGGCACCCGGCACCGCAGGAAACTCTACCGTAAGAGCATCTGAGGCCATAATGCCCAGAGGCGGAGGGTAAGCCCACTGGAACCCGCCGTAGGTGTCCAAGTCATTGTGGCGCCTAGCCCAGCGATACAGGACGCGCCGAACCAGGATCTCACCCTGGAACACCGGATCAGCTAAAATAACCATGTCGAAAGGAGGCCGATCAGTCTCAACTGGTAGGCCACGATCCCGCGGCGCCCGACACACCTGGGAGAACCCGTAGGACATGGGCGAAATGGCAAGCTCGGCGGAGGCGCGCGGCAGGTCACACTGGCGGCAAGCGAGCGCAGACATACCATACCCAAAGACAGGCGTGTCGCGCGACTCCGGAGTCGCATGCACCACAGAAGGGGCCCGATCCCGATCGCCCTCTGACAACTCCCGAAGGGAATCGGCAGCGCGGGTGGCGCGCGGGTCAGAGCCACTGGACCGAACAACCGCAGCCAAAGACCGCGGGGCCGAAGGGACAGGGGCCGAAGAAGGGGTAGGAACCGGCACAGGCGCAGACGGCGCCGGAACAACAGGGGGCCGCAGTTATTATAAATAGTGACGGAACCTTTTTGCCACTTGGGCAATTAGGTCCGTCACTATTTATCCGGCGAAAACCACTCGCCGGTATCTATTCCGCGTTAAGTTCACGTGAACGTGGCGCGGAATTGATACCGGCGAGTGGTTTTCGCCGGATAAATAGTGACGGACCTAATTGCCCAAGTGGCAAAAAGGTTCCGTCACTATTTATAATAACTAAGACCTCGTAAGTCGGGGGTTCGAATCCCTGTGGTGACACGGGTATTTCCGAATACCGGAAGGAATTGATACCAGAAGGCCAAACGAAAGTGCCAGAAGGGAAAATATGCCCGGTTGGAATATCGTTAAGGCGAGATTCGGTACTGCAGTAGGCATCAGCGGTACGATAGATATCGGCCCCCACACTACGACGTTTTAGTTATTATAAATAGTGACGGAACCTTTTTGCCACTTGGGCAATTAGGTCCGTCACTATTTATCCGGCGAAAACCACTCGCCGGTATCAATTCCGCGCCACGTTCACGTGAACTTAACGCGGAATAGATACCGGCGAGTGGTTTTCGCCGGATAAATAGTGACGGACCTAATTGCCCAAGTGGCAAAAAGGTTCCGTCACTATTTATAATAACTGCCGCGTCGGACCCGATGCCGCAGGGGGTCGCGACGGACCCGCCTCCGCAACTGGCGCGCCGGTCTCTGGGGGCGGAGCACCACCAGGCCACATGTTGAAAATAGGGCCCGTGGGGACAGGCAATCCGGCATACGACTGGTTACCGTCCAAGCTCCAGTCAGGCACCGGGATCCTCTGCGGAGGACCGCCCTCCCAAAGCCTGGGAAGACCGCCCGGGTCGCTGAAGAAACCCCGCGAGGGCGGCGCTGACGTGGTGGGCGGCTCGGACGCGGCGGCGGCGGGCGCGGCCACTGGGACGGCGGACTCGCGCCGAGGCGCAGGTACGTCAGTAGCAGGCGCAGCGGTAGCCGAAGGCGTTGGAGCTGCAGCACCAGAGGGAACCGCAGCCGCCGAGGGCTCGTGCGACACGGTCGGACCCGTAGACGTCGAGGCGACCGAAGGGGAAGGGGGCACAGCTGCAACAGACACCCCACCTGGCGTGGCTGGAGCGTGCGCCTGGGCCGCCATGAAGGCCCCGAAGGCCGCCGTCAGGGACTGGATCTGCGCCTGCATCGCAGAAACTGTCGCCGAAAGAGGATCAGGCAAACCCGAAGGGGTAGGCTCCACTGCAACACACCGGGTCGACCGAGGGGACGACGGGACCGGAGAGGGAGGAGCAGACGCCGAGGAGGCGGACGCAGCGCTCGAGGCAGAATATTCTGGAGTATAATGTACCTCGGATGGGGCGCCCGTAGGGGCAGGACCACCAACTGCTAATCCCGCCGACTGATCAGCTATCTCCATGAATTCTACGGCCCGCAGAAGGTCGCAGGGGTTCTCATCTACCTCAGCATCATCCTCAGCCGGAAGCCAGGGGAACACATCCCGTAGGCAGGAGCGGCCCACAGGGGTGGAAAGGTAGGAGAACACACGGGAGCACTGGAGAACCGCATCTATCTGTCCCAAGGCTGGACAGCGGGAACCACACCCCAACAAACAGTGCCCGGCATCGTCGAACCCGTGCAAAACAAGCTGATGCGGCTCGTCAGGGGAAGGACCGTACCACGTGACCGTGAAGAGAGCAGCCCGGACTAGACTCGCATGTTGGGCCTGGAGGGCCGGCTGCACAACGCCACCCGGATAACTGGACCGCGACACCCAGCGGCCCGGAAGGGCCTCGAAGTACAGCTCAGGGTCCGGTAGGGGCAGGGACGGCAGCGGGCTCTCAGCCGAAGGGGTAGGCTCTGACATGACGGCTGCGGAGGGGGGGGGACAACCAACCACCCGTCGACAGCAGACATAACATAAGAGAGGAGAAAGCCTACAACTAGAGTTTGTGCAGGGTTTTATATTCCTGGAGAAGGCGACTACACCCATCTAGCTCACTCTCCGTATACCAGACCTTATCTACTTCACTACGAGCATACATCCACTTTACTTTGTACTGACGCTGGGTACCGCGGCCCTTTTTGATATCTCTATGGGCCACGATGCTTTCTACTTCGTCTTCTACTTCCCCAGTGTCAGGGTTATGCTCTAAAGGGGCAGGCGCTAACTCCCTGCCAGCGAACGTACTAGGTGTCAGGAAAATGGCCAAAAACTTCTCCTAGCTTGCACAATAAATGCTGGCTATCGGAGGAAAGTTCCGGTACTTGAAGACCTTTGACTTATGGAGAAAAATGAGGCGAATTCATTGGTAATATTCGTTTAATCATTCATCCAACATAGTCTAGGCTGCGGCCATGGGGCGGCCAGCTGCCATAGCTTAGCATGTCAAGGCTTACAGGACAAATTGCCAGAGCAACATTATGTGGAAAAGCACACCGTCCCTATAGCCGTCGATTTAGTAAAAATCTACGGCACAGTTAGGGTGCAGGCCAGCCGCCACACAAAACGTGGGTGGCTTGCATCAACACACATGATGCGTTGGGTCACTAGTATGCAAGTACAAGGACATTGCGCCTCCAGGGCAGCACTGAGTGAAAAAGGGGTCGGCGCGAAGCGCGGATCCAGGCAAATTTGTACGACGGCTACAGTACCGGCAGGACAGTGCTCGGTACGTTACGGATGACAGCAAACAGTGCTGGAAAATATATTGAGTGCCGATTTATACTACATCGGACTTTGACCAAGTGGACTGAAAATATAGGTACGTCTGAAAAAGATTCCGTCACACTAGTACAGATTCATTCACGCGTAAACGTCTCGGCCATATATTGTAAATCGGCCGTAACTGTTCAGCGTAAGAAAGCCATCGGACAGAATATAATTCTAACACACCCCCTTGGTCGATGGCTGAAGCTGACGGGCAAAATAAAACAAACACACCCCCTTGCCCACAGAGAAGACACGGCCAGTCTATAACTAGGGGGTACAGGACACCCCGGGGCCCATGAGACCATCACAGGTCAGACTTGCCAGATTAACTCAAGCAGGACAGAGGAGATAAAAAACTTTACAGCTGGGTAGCTAAGTCATCAGTGACCGCGGCCATGGTGTTGAAACAGAAACCAGGTGGAACTTCTCCAGCCTCCTGAGTGAGGTGGGCCTTGTCCTGGTTGTCACGCGGCCGGAGGTTGGGATACTTGCGGTAACAGGTCTCCTGGAGATGTCCAGGCCGACGGCAGAAGGTGCACCGCTTCTTACTACCCCCGGAGGAGGTAGAGTACGCGGCGCCCTCGGTGTGGGTAGCAGGGTCCACGGGCTTGTTGGTAGGTTTGGCAGGATCCCGGGGCGCCAGCAGGTCGTCAATCTCAAATACTAGGTCACGGATCTGTTGGAGGGTCATGCCAGGTGTGCGGCGGGCGGCCATGGCCGCGCGGTGCGCGGTCGACAGCCCAGCCAGCAGGCAGTCCTTCCACTCGTCCCAGGTAACCATAACGCCTGCGTCCTCTAGGTCCTGTTTCATCATCATACCACGGGACCAGTACTTCGGCGCAGTCTCATTCTGCATGATGGCAATCCGGTACAGTTGACGCTTCTTTTCCAGTTTATACGACTCGGTCAAATACGGCTGGCGAATGGTAGACTTTAGATGCTTATAGACGGCGCTTACAGTGGGGGGGTCAACAGTGCGGGCCTCGCGGATGGCCTGTCCCTTAAGAATAGCCAGCAAGGTGGATCGCAGAAGTTTGTCAGCCGCCTTGACGTGCTCCAGGGACATATCAGCACTACCATCTAACACCCCCAGCACCCCTTGGGCATCACAGGACGCCTCCAGTATTGCCTCAAGCTCGACCCAACCCGCGAAGTCGTTGCATGGATCAAAACGTGTCACGTTCCGGAGTGATGGCTGTACGGCTCTGGCACCCACCACCATAGGATGCTCGCCAGGGTCACGAGACGCAGCTGCCCGCGACATGGTTCAGCTCTCCACAAAGTAGTCACCACACCAGTACAGTGTAATTGCAGCAGAAAGGATAGCTCCAGAAAAAGGTGGGACGCAGCAAACGCGACTACAACTCGGATTAAGACCAGTGACAGGGCAGGCCGGGCACCAGGTCACACTGGATATGGAAATAGCCGAGTGCCGCACAGTCGCAACGCGTCAAACAGGAGCACAGTAGGAGTGCTCACAAGAAACCAACAAAAAGTCTCGTTGCTCAGTCAATATCTGCTCCCTCACTTTGAAGATATTGGAGGTAAGAACCAATCAGGGTATTCAGGATTACAAAGTCCAGGGGACACTCCCCCTGTGGTGAATCGTATGTATCCCTAATAATCTCAATAACCCAGCGTCTTGCCTGTACCGGATTGATGGCCACAATGGCTCTCTTGCCTTGGAATTCAAAAGTTACTTGCACCAAGTCTATGCTGGGGTGATCAAGCCCAGACATGCCTAGTCATCCAAAATTCCAAAAGAAAGCTGCAGGAAGAGAAATATGGGCCAGCAAAATCCGCAGAAGGCCGGCTTACGATTTGTTGAGTGGTCAAAAGCGAATCGTAGCTTATGCAGCCGATACCATGTCAGGAAAATGGCCAAAAACTTCTCCTAGCTTGCACAATAAATGCTGGCTATCGGAGGAAAGTTCCGGTACTTGAAGACCTTTGACTTATGGAGAAAAATGAGGCGAATTCATTGGTAATATTCGTTTAATCATTCATCCAACATAGTCTAGGCTGCGGCCATGGGGCGGCCAGCTGCCATAGCTTAGCATGTCAAGGCTTACAGGACAAATTGCCAGAGCAACATTATGTGGAAAAGCACACCGTCCCTATAGCCGTCGATTTAGTAAAAATCTACGGCACAGTTAGGGTGCAGGCCAGCCGCCACACAAAACGTGGGTGGCTTGCATCAACACACATGATGCGTTGGGTCACTAGTATGCAAGTACAAGGACATTGCGCCTCCAGGGCAGCACTGAGTGAAAAAGGGGTCGGCGCGAAGCGCGGATCCAGGCAAATTTGTACGACGGCTACAGTACCGGCAGGACAGTGCTCGGTACGTTACGGATGACAGCAAACAGTGCTGGAAAATATATTGAGTGCCGATTTATACTACATCGGACTTTGACCAAGTGGACTGAAAATATAGGTACGTCTGAAAAAGATTCCGTCACACTAGTACAGATTCATTCACGCGTAAACGTCTCGGCCATATATTGTAAATCGGCCGTAACTGTTCAGCGTAAGAAAGCCATCGGACAGAATATAATTCTAACACTAGGGTGGTACAGTTTAAGCTGGCTCCTATGGAAGGTGTTTGAATGCGTTTGCCAAGAGGTAGGGATATCGACTTTATATAAGAAATTTCCTACCCTAGACAACACATGGAAGGGTCCTAAGAAGGCGGGCCTAAGTTTGACCTTCAGTTCTGCTTCAAACTTATGAGCAAAACGGCCAACACGGGGGCCTTCTACTAATACTAGATCTCCTATTTCTATCTCAGGTGCTCGTCTATCTAAGGAGGCACGCAACCTAGCAAGGTACTTAGCCTGAGCTTTTTGGTACCCTGAGATCGCGTGGTCATGAGCAGTTTTCATTCTATCTAGTAAGGACTGTACACCTTCTACAGTATCTCGGGACACATCATCCTTGTCCCGTAGAGGACTAGCTAAGAGAGAGGTAGGGGTAAGGGCTGTCTACCAGTATCTAAGAAGAAGGGCGTATATCCATGCGCAGCTTGGGGACAATTGTTGAGGGAGAACTCTACCAAACATAAATAATCCTCCCAATCACTTCCCGAGCCATTAACATAGTGCCTAAGCGCTTCTTCTACTACCCTATTAAGACGCTCTACTAAATGAGAGGAGGAGGAGTGGTAGGCAGTACCGTAGGTAACCTTGGTACCGATGGCAGCGAAAAACTGCTGCCAAAAATCTGAGGTAAATAATTTATCCTTATCACTAATAAACTGCCTACTCAAACCATGATATCTGTATACATTATTGAGGTATAGGCGTGCGCAATCACGTGCTGTGAGTTCTAAAGGACACGGCACAAGATGGCACATACGAGTAAAACGATCTATGAACACAAGGATTTGGGCATTGCCCCTATCATTCTTTCTAAAAGGTCCTACAAAATCCATCATGATAGAATCCCACGGCATGATGGGGTCAGGCAAGGTCCTAGGTTCTGCTATCTGTCCTACGTTATTGGGTTTCATCTCCTGGCAAGATTGACAAGTTCTAACATACT
Organism: Mesostigma viride; assembly: GCA_009746045.1. Taxonomy (NCBI): domain Eukaryota; kingdom Viridiplantae; phylum Streptophyta; class Mesostigmatophyceae; order Mesostigmatales; family Mesostigmataceae; genus Mesostigma; species Mesostigma viride. The sequence continues at coordinate 2,573,083 of RPFO01000059.1, forward strand.
CATCTACATCCTTATAAAGGGAAGGCCAGTAATAAGAGCGGGCTACTAGGTCCCGTACCCGTTTACCACCCTGATGAGCAGCTAAGTCATGCAACTCAAAGAGCAAGGAGGAGCGACAGATAGGAGGGACATACAGGCGCCATTGAGGGGGAGAATCTGCTATCTGCACATATAAAAACCCACCTACAAATTTACAAGGGTGCTTGCCTAATTGTTGGGGATGTGCAGCAATGGCAGCTAATGCTTCCGGCTCAGTGGCCGTAAATCTACTAATAAGGCGTTCAAGATCAGAGGTAGGCATCGCTACAGAGGTATCCAGAACAGGTTTAAAGAGATCTCCTACCGCCTTGCCAAAGAGAAGGGGAGGTCCTAGAGGGACTACGTTTTCATAAGACTTTCCTGACCTAGTCGCTATATGGCTAAGCGGTATAGAAATTTTATTTTTCCCCTCCCCCCCCACCGAGGCCACGGGAAGGGCCTCACACGGGAGAGAGAGTCCTACGTGAGAAAGGAGATCAGGCATGCGAACAGCTGTATGAAAGAGGTAGGCATAGGATTCATCATCAGGTAGTTCACCATAAGGGGTTACACCCATAGTAGTAGGAACTAGAGTAGTATTGAGAACATCAAGGTCCTCGAAGAAGGAATAGTCTGCACGACGAGAGAGTGCATCTGGTACTATGTTATCTACACCCTTGACATACTGAAGTTTAAAAGGGGAAAACTGTGCTAAAAATTCCATCCAGCGCGCTTGCCGAGGGGTAAGGTTGGGTTGGGAGAGAAGATGGGTAAGGGGACGATGATCCGTTTGGATAACTAACCTATAAGGATCTAGCTCACAGGGTTCATTCAGGCAGACATCAAATTGAGCACCTTTAAGGAAGTGCTGCCACGCGTGGCAACAATACACCACAGCTAAGAGTTCCTGCTGGTGTACGGGATAGTTACGCTCCGCAGGGAGCATTGTCCTAGAGATATACTCAATTGGCTGTAAGCCCTGACCCTGATCCTGGAGAAGGACACCACCTATAGCTACTTTACTAGCATCTGTAGCCACAACAAAGGGTTTAGTAGTATCCGGTAGGATGAGTACAGGAGGGGAAAGGAGTAGGGATTTTAGGCACTGAAAAGCCGACTGACATTCACTACTCCAAACAAAGGGGATATCCTTCTTTAATAAATGATTAATAGGGGCTGCTATAGTTGCGAAACGCGGGATAAAACGCCTATAGTAAGAAGCAATTCCTAGGAAACTACGTACACCTTTAACGTCGGTAGGAGTAGGCCATTCCTGAATTGACTTAGTTTTATCCGGGTCGGTAGCGACCCCGGCATCTGACAGAACGTGCCCTAAAAATGGGACACTCCTACCCGAACACTTTAGCACGGCGCGCCCACAAAGAATTTTCAGCCATTATTTCTAATACTTTCTTTAAATCACGTAGGTGCGTTTCAAAATCAGGAGAGTAAATAAGAATATCATCTAAGTAAGCTTGAGCACAAGAACGGTCATGCTCAGATAAAGAAACAGAGGAGAAGGAAGGATCCTTTAGATCAGAGGACACCTGAGGAAGATGAGAATTTCCCATAACAGGTCTAAGCACTTCATTCATTAACATTTGAAAAGAGGCAGGCGAGTTACAGAGTCCCATAGCCGCTACTCTAAACTGGTAATGACCAAAAGGGGTAGCAAAGGCGGTTTTATGGCAATCCTCAGGAGCTATCCGCAACTGCCAAAAACCATCCGCACAATCCAGTACTGTGAAACAAGTGGAACCTTTAACCTTATTAAATATATCATCAATACGAGGTAGAGGGTATTTAGACTTCACAGTAATATCATTCAACTTCCTATAATCAGTAACTAGGCGAAACTTGCCATTTGGCTTAGGAACTAACAGGACACCAGCTGAGTAGGGGAGTTACTAGGCTCTATCAATCCTGCTTCTAATAATGACACTAAAATCTGTTTTAGTTCCTTTAACTCGGTAGGGCCCATTCTATACATCGGAGAGTGCGTAGGAACTGCACCGTCCTTGATAACTACACGGTGTAAAACAGAACGAGGAGGAGGATAAGAAGGAGTCTTTTCTTCAAAAACTTTGAGGAATCTATCACAGCCATGTATCTTACTATTTCATTTTCAGTAAATCCCACTCCTATTGTATCCACTGTGTTTATATCTATATCCACACTATTATTAGTGATAGGTATCTCCTGTACTTCTAACTGAAGGAACATACATAATAAATATCCATATTCCTTTAGTTCAGAACGCAACTCATCATTGGACATTAATACTTCAGGTATAGGTCTTACAGGAGGATCAACAGGTGTAGGAGGAGTAATATCTACCAAGGATAAATTTTCCAATCTATAATGACGTTCAGGTACCCAGTAAGAGCTATCTGGAAACCAAATGACCATGGTATCATAATTAATAGTAATCTTATTATCCTGGTGCCAATCTAATCCTAGTAATACATCAGCGGTAGTGATAGGGCCTATAGTGGCCGTCAGGTTGACAGTACGTCCTTGTATAACCATGGGAAGGGACACCGTACCCGGGGAATGACTGGTGCGACCATCAGCATAATGAACAGTAACGGGTTTGGTGTGAGGGGTAGGGACTAGTCCTAAACGCCTAACTAGGGCCTCGCTCACAAAGGAGCTAGCCGCACCGCTATCTACCAACACAGAGACATTCAAGAGTTCATCAGCATGCAAGAAGGGTCTACAACAGTGTGAGGGACGGTTAAACCACCATTCAAGAACATAAGAGGACGCACACGTAGTGGTAGGGAAGATTCAGCTCCTACAGAGGTTATAAAAACAGGCAGGCAAAAATTTTTATCTGGGGTACTATCTAAGGACCTGTCCAGGTTACCCCCGGCTGACAGGCCTACTGTTCCCCCTCCCCCCCCAAATCCATAGGAACTAACCCCGAAGAAGACCCTGGCGAAAAAGCCACTGCTGGAGGGTCACGAGGGAGCGAAGAGGGTGCGGGAGCCTGATTATCATAGGGGAACCCTGGGGCCTGTCTGCACAGCATTCAGCCTACTAGGGGTAGCTGAGGGAATGCGTCCTGAAGTAGGACGAATAGGAGCACGCTGAGGGGTACGAGGAGGGCGAGCGTCGGGATGAGGGGGAGCACCCGAAAGGAACTTGGGGCACTCACGTTTAAGATGACCTACTTCCTTACAATGATAGCATGTGATATGAGAGACATCAAGGGCTGAAAGGTCAGTAACACAGATATCTAATTCTTCTACATAGGAGTTCTCCTCCTCAGGGGTAAGGATAATATTATTAATACGGGAACGGGTAGGAAGAGAAGGGGTGGTGAAGAAATCTGCTACACGCAAGAGATGCTGGCGCACATGCTTGAGGGGCAGATCAGTAAAACGGTAGGCAGAGAACTGGCGCTTGACTTCACGTAATAAGGGTCTACTGAGGCCTTGGAGGAAGCGAGCACGTACTTCTGCACCCGACAAATCCCTAATTCGTACCATCTGAGCATCAAACTCTTTCATATACTCCTTAAATGATTTAGTACCCTGCTGCAAGGTACCAAAGGCTAATCTATCCTGCCAATCTGAATCAGGAGGGACTAAATGGTTCTCTAAACGCTTAAACAATTCTGCTACAGAGTTAGGGTAGGCATGAGAGGCCAAAGACTCACACTGAATGAGGTTAGCAAGCTCAGGAGTAATACAGGTTGTAAGATAGTGAGGAACTAATACAGCATCAGAAAGACGCCATCTATTATGATTCTGCCACGACTCCGTGTTCTGGGTAAGCAACATAATAAAGGTGAAAAACTGTTGAGGGGTAGACTTGACATCCAGCTTGGGAAGGTTAGCAAAGAGGGGAAGAGCAGGGGGCTTAGGGGGATTAGAAGAGTCAGTTTTTCCCATAGGGCCACTATCTTCCACTGCTACATAAGCGGGATAGAAGGAAGGAAGAGGAAAAGTCTTGGGTAGGGGTCTAGAAGGGGCCACCGTTTCAGGCTGGTGCCCATAAGAGAAGGGGACAGTATATTGCTCACGAAGAGAGGAATAGGCAAAATGATCATAATTTCTATCATCTAGGGCATGGTGCTGAAATCACTATTAACTTCTAAATCAGCCACACGGGTAGGGACCTGGGCTGCCTCATAGGCCGTCTCAGGGTAGGACCAGGAAGCAGGTGGGTAAAAGGGAACTGCACTAGGGCGCCCAGAAGGACCGACAGGGGCAGAGGCACGACCCGTGTTAAGAGCAGGCATGGAAGGCACAGGGTGGGAAGGAGGCCTAAAACATTGTTAGTTAGTGAGGACCTGCTGGAGGGTTGAGCCAAGGTTGCAGGAGGGGCAGGGGCCTGGTTCAGGGTAAGGGAAGGGTCATCACTAAATCTGACTTGCATACGTTGACGTTGTTCATAGGTAGGAGGGGTAAGTGAGGGACGACGGCGACCACCAGCAACAGGAGAAGGAGGTGAGGTACGAAGATTACCTTGAGGAGTGAGATGGTGCACCGTTTCAAGTGAGTCCCGTCGGTTACCACGATTGTTGTTATGGTTGTTATATTATTATTATTATTACTCATAGTAGGAGTATTGGTAGGTATAGGCGACATGTTACCACCCACTGGATCCATTTTTATTTAAGTAAATGATCAAATCTAACTGAAAGCAACAAGGATAAAGGACAAGGCCTAATTAAGGCAAGGAAAGAAAAGAAAAAGCTTTTAATGGCTTAAAAGAAGGAAACAATTTAAATCAATCCTTTTTAACAACAGTAATGGATAGGGAACCGAATTCTAAGGTGAGAGGAGTATCTAAGCTAGATGAGGATGCAGCCCTCTTAGGGGGAGACGAAGGAGGGGTAGCAAAATCTAGAGCTTCTACAGGAGGGCGACCATGAGGAGTAGAACGTACGTGTAGGCCTAGATCTGATACGCTATGGTCTATAAGGAATTGTTGAGCTTCCTCGAAGGTAACAAATTTCTTATACCTAATTACATTATATGTACGATTTTGCACTATCTTCCTAGCATCTGACCAAGAGAGGAAAATGGCTGACCATTGAGGGGTAATAACTACGTAATATTAGCTAAACTATTATCACTAGATGAATGGGAAGGCGCAGTAAAAACACGACGTTGACTCATGATAACTCACCTGGTGTCTTGTGATGTCAAGCTAGACGAGTAGGGGTAGGCGACTTAGCTGGACGATCTGGATCACCGAAAGAAGAAGAGGGCGGAATTTCCAGCTCTCGTCCTAAGTCAGCGGCCGGATATCCAGCGCTCGTCCTAACACAGCGACCCGTAACTCTGCGGGTGCGGCCGTCTAATAAAGCAGCAGCACAAGGAAAAAGGTGTAGGTACTGCGACGCTAATCGTCTCCGAACAGTAATACTCCCCTATCTAAGACAGGAAACAACCGTAAGCAGGAAAACAAGGCGAAGGACAGGCTAACTACGAAAGGATTTATCCGCTGCGAGCAGGTCTAGCTTCTAGGTAGAGCGTGTCCCGAAACGGGCAGCACTACTCTCCTAGCTTGAAGGCGACCCGCCCATTACCTATCAAGGAAGTGTCGACTTCTTGTTCCTGGACGCGGAAGGGGTCTTGAAAAGGTGTATGTGGCAAGGGATAGTCGTCTCGTTCACTACCTACTGAAGTTCCTCCGGAACCATTGTTACGCCGCGGATATCTACCTCCACCTCTACCTCTAATGGGCCTGATACTACCTAAACTGGTCAGGCCTCCTCTACTCAACCCTCTGGCGAAAGACGAACGTGACGGAGCTGATCTCAATGCATTAACGTAAGTGTTACTATAATACGCCATACAACCATTTACAAAACCCGTTTACTCCAGGAATAGAGGAAGGAAACACAACTACACTGCCGTGACCCAAGCCTAAATGTGTTAATTCATTTAACACACGCCGAGTGCACACACAAGGGGTAGAACGCGCATAAATGGTCACCAACGGTCCAACACGCTCGGGCCGACATGGCCCTCGCCTACAGATGCACGCTGGTCCACTACATCTACTGATGCACGCTGGTCCACTACATTCTACCACAGGATCAGGACCACTAGTAAAGTACGCGGCGCGGCGCCCAACGGCACCCAATGTACCACAGTACTGTTACGAGGACAATAATGTCCCGGTAGGAGCCTAAACGTAAACCTAGGGACAACTGAGGCAAAAGACCTAATTTACGTCCGTAACTACAACGAATTGTTACGCGACGTAACATTAGGACTGGGTTGTGTGGAGCCAGTGGACCTAGTCCCAAGGGATGGCCGGTTGCTTCGTTTCAAATGGACCTTCCAGATGAAGCCGGTCATTCCCGGCACTGACAGGAAAGTAGAGTTTGCTAGACCTGTGGTGCTAGAATTTTCTGGATCTTCTGACCTGCCCTCCTCAGCCCTGACTGCCCCGGGCTTAAATAAAGACACTTGGCGATTGTTATTAGTGTGCTTTCATCTCGGGCGCCTCAACAAAGGCTTGCCGCATGGCTCCGCGGTGCTGGATTTTTCTAAGGCCTTCCTTAACGGGGATTCAGTCAGATGAGACGGCTAAATTGTGGGAGGGCACCACACCGCTGTATGTTACAGTAGGACACCCAAGATGTGGGAACCTATTGTGGGCAAGAAGTTCATGAGGTTGGTGAAGGCTGTGGATGGGACCGTGGCCGGGCCGCGGGCGTGGCGCAAGAGTTTAGAGCGCCTTCTACTTAACCGCGCACGCATGATGTACAGCGACCTGGACCCCTCCTTGTTTGTTGGTGTCTGGAAGGGGGGGCTCGTGTTTGTTTTCGTGCATGCGGATGACTGTGACTGCCTGGGGCCACGGGAGTGGATTGTGTGGTTCCATTCGCTCGTGCACTCAGTGTACCCTGTGGGCAAGCTCGTCTTTAGGGAGCCGGGCAAGATCGTGCCCTTCATGGGTATGGACACTATTCTCGATCACGATGAGCAAGGGCAGTGGGTCATGTTGCTGCATCCTAAGGGTAGCTATGTCCCCGACCTGGTCAAGGAGGTCGTGGCCCGCACTGGGCCTATCCTTCCCTCTGAGTGTGGTGCGCTGCGTGGCAAACTCAATTGGCTTGCGTGTACCACGAGCCCTGACTTGGCTGTCCTTAGTCGGTTGACAGACGATGTTCTCTGCTTGTTGGCCCGCCCGGTTGTAGCTGAGTATGTGCAGGCCTCACCGGGGTTCAATGGTCCTGCAGGGTGTTGACTGGGACAAGCCCATCGAGCTAGGGGCTTATTGTGACAGTTCTTTGGATGCGCGGGTGCTCCCCAAGATGCGTGGTAGGTGTGCGGCTGTTAGCTATATCTCAAACGCTGAACAATCTGCGCCATCCTCCATCTTTGCGTGGTTCTCACGTCTCCACCGCCGTGTGTATGTGGGGTCGGACACCGCCGAGGCGCGTGCGTACTGCGAGGCTGCAAGTGAGCTCGCGTATTTCCACGCGCTATATACTCTGCTGGATCCTCAAGCTGGGCGGTCTCACCACACGCATCGATCGCGTCATGCGCACCGACAGCCAAGCGCTGGTGGACTTCATTGAGAACCCCTACGCTCGCACGAGAGACCTTGACTTCCTCCGGGTGAAGGAATTTTCTGATGCGCTCCATACCGAGCACATGGCAGGCGACCAGAATTGCTCGGATGCTCTTACCAAGCTCTATAGCTCCACCAAGGCACAGTATACTCTTCTTAGGCACCAAATGAACAATATGTCGCTGGGTCAGCCACGGCACTAGTTGAGATGTCGTGGAGTGTGAATGGCCCCTTGACTCGGTTTTTACCTTGGTAGGTTTTCCCGGTAGCGATGCTCTGGTGTAATTTGTTTGGCTGGGGATTACCCTCCAAAACCATGTGGGGCCTAAGGTGCGTTCATGATGGCAAGGCCTGCGCGGCCGTAGTTCTTACAGATTTGAGTATACGCAGTCCTATTGCCACATGAAAAAAGAAAGGGCTGGAGTTGCAATCTGTTGCATGACCGAAATGCGTGTATAAACTGGTGCATGCATAATGGAATGTAAATCTGTGAAACAATACTCACAATTGCTGCACACAGCTTGTGTGCATGACCATGGTGGCAGTATAGCCAAGTTGATGCATTATAATTAGTGGTCACGCTGACTGTCGAGCACTGACTGTCGGTCAGGCTGTTGAAGTCGTGCCAAGGATTGATGAGATAAAACACCCCTTCAGCGGGCAGAAAAATACGGCAATATTCCATGCTAATGGATATTTGTAAATGGCTCTAGAAGCGTCTAGAAGCATTGTGCAACGCTGGCGTAACGCTAGTTCAGTGTGCCTCTTGGACATCGATCACTAATGCACATGAAATGTGATTGGTGCAATGTCGATAAGGCCTATCGCAATCTCGGGGTTGCACACATGACTTGTAAACATATAAATTGATAATAAACCCAGGCACTGAGTGCCGCATTCTTGCAAACATCATTCTCATTCACAACTCCGCCCACAGGACACAGAGCGGCGGCCCAGACTGCATCGCGGATGCCAAGGCGCGCGCGCCTGCCAAGCGATCGCAATCAGGGCAAGGAAATGTGCCGGTACCACCAAGTTGACCAGCTCGGCGGCCGGCGGCAGACCCTGGTGGAGCACACTGCCATGGGGACGGTGCGGCGCGCCGGTCGATCAGCCTTGACCGCTGGTTGGCCCCGACAATGTTTCCAATTGCATGACAACGGGTTGGGGCTCGCGCTGGCCCTCCCCCCCGCCGCAGTTCACCCCGAGACGGCCACCCGTCTTGGTGAGTTGGCCGGTGTTGCTGGACCCCCCCCGCCGCCCGCGGCGCCCTCCTCGGCCGCGGACTACCAAGTCCTCGATCGCCTTGAAGGAGCCGGCTGCCTTGCATGCCATCATGCACTGAACGACGTCGTCCAGCCCTTCACTTTAGAGGATTCAATTGGACGGCGCCCTTCAGTTGCTCGCTAGTTGCGGTTATTATTATATGTACTACGATGTGGCGCCGGTCGGTGCATGCCGACCACCTTTCGGCCGAGCTGCTCTTGATCGACCTGGCGATGCGGGAGCTTCTGAGCACTCGGGCGTTCTGCAACCGTGTTCTGCATGCTCTCTCAGTGATATGAGCCTCCGCCTGCTGAGTGGCAGACGGGCATCCGAGTCATGCTGTACAAGAAGTGTTAATTCTGCTGCTGACCCCGGTAGCTATCGGGGTGTCAGACTGCCTCCATGCAGTGATTGCAGTCTGAGCGCCGCGCTGAAGGTTTTCATGCGCATGATGCTGCACAGGCTCCGCGCTGCGCTGGACCCACACCTGCTGGGTGAGTCTCAAATGGGTTTCCGTTACTAGTAGTGCCAGGCCATAACACTGTCACATGGCTGTGTTTGTCGCGCGCCGGCTGGTGGAGGAGGTGCGTCGCATATTTTGCCCTGATGGTTTTCCGCTCGGGTCAGACTTCATTTTTGTCGACTATACATCAAGGCTTTTGACACGTCGTCCTCTGCTGGGAGGCTCTTTTGGCCATCCTAACTAGCTCTGGACCGCGTGCCACCACGGCATTTCTTGCTGCATGCCATTCCGGCCGGCAGTCTCAGTACGAGGGTTCACAGGCAGTAGTGCGGTCGACCGTGGAAGGCACCACCCCACCATTTGTCCATTTCCCCTTTACAACGCGGTGTGGCAAGGTTGTGTCCTGTCCCCATATCGGTTTATAATGATTCTCGTGGATCACGTCATGCGCCATGGGCACGTACGCGCGCGCTTTGCCGCCATGAAGAGGTTTGAGCCTGGCCGGCTTGGACATCCTTACTGAATACCGGCCAGTGAAGGCGGCGGTGGCCCTGTCTATTGCCTGTCCGAACTCCGACCTGATTTATGCGGATGATACCACCCTCATCGAGCGCCCCGAGCACATTCAGACCTGGCTGGACTGTCTGGGCTTGGAGGCTTGGGCGGTAGGGCTGGAGATTAGCGTCAAAACCG